>CM044001.1:35772036-35844536 GCA_024085815.1 Flaveria linearis | reverse complement strand
CATTTCCAACCCCAAAATCAGTTAAAACATGTAAAATCGGGGATCCAGAACTCACCTTGTGCAACTTTGGGTGTGTCTTCCTTTTAAACCCGTATGCAGCGAATTCACACACCATAAACGTCGAATTTTCCAGCTTCTTCTACAACTTCTGAGAGTTTTCTGCTCTCTCTCTCTCTCTCTAGAACAAAATGGAAGAAGTGTGTAGGCAAGAGTGGGCGACCATGCCCACTTTTGTACCAACCTTTTGACATTTTTCCATTTTGACCCTTTTAACCCTTTACTTAGGTTAACTTACATTTCCTTTCATTTCCTTTACTTTTATTCCTTCTTCATAAAAAGAAATATGACCGGGTGTTACAAGTCCACCCCCTTATAAAGGTTTCGTCCCCAAACCTGTTATTCCTCGAATAGATGTGGGTAATGCTGTCTCATCTCGTCTTCAGTCTCTCACGTAGACTCGGATCCCCTTCTGTGCTTCACTATACACGCACAAGAGGGATCACTTTATTCCTTAACCTCTTCTCCTTACGATCAATGATCGCCACTGGTTGCTCCACGTAATTCAGCCGTTAATCCTCTTTGATGTCCCCCAGTGGTACAACCATATCCTCGTCTGCTAAACACTTCCGTAGATGAGATACATGGATTGTCGGGTGAATTCCACTTAACTCATCGGGTAGTTCCAACCTATAGGCCACCTCTCCTACTCGAGCAATGATTCGGAAAGGCCCTATGTACCTCGGGCTCAACTTACCCCGCTTTCAGAACTGAATGATACCCTTCCAAGGTGAGAATTTTAACATAACCTTGTCACCCACCTGGAACTCAATCGGTCTACGCTATTTATCAGCTTACGACTTCTACCTATCTTTGGCTGCCCTCATGAAGGCTTTGATCTTTTTGAGCTTTTCAGTCATAGCATCAATCACCTCAATACTTCTCAATTCTTTCTGACCAATGTCACCCCAGCAAACGGGTGTCCTACATCTTCTACCATATAGCATCTCGTATGGTGGCATGCCAATGCTGGCATGATAACTGTTGTTGTATGAGAATTCCTCTAATGGCAGATGGTCATCCCAACTTCCTCTAAAATCAATCACGCACGCTCGAAGCATGTCCTTAAATGTCTGGATCGTCCTCTCAGACTGACCGTCCGTCTGAGGATGATAAGCCGTACTAATATGTAGCATCGTCCCCATTGCATCATGAAACCTCTTCCAAAACTTCAATGTGAATCGGGTGTCACAATCCGACACGATGGAAACCGGCACACCATGACGAGTTACAATCTCCATAATAAACAGATCCGCCAATATTTCGAATGAGTACGTTTCATGGATTGGTAGGAAGTGAGCACTCTTTGTCAGTCGGTCCACAATCACCCAAATAGTATCGCATCCCCTCACTTCGTAATGAAGTCCATGGTGATGTGCTCACACTTCCACTCGGGTATATCCAATGGCTGAATCTTCCCGTAAGGTTTCTGATGCTCCACCTTCACTTGTAAGCAAGTAAGGCATTTACTCAAGTACTCTACCACGTCGCGTTTCATGTCCGGCCACCAATAGTCCTTCTTCAAGTCCTGATACATTTTAGTAGCACCAGGAGGAATGGAGCATCTGGTCTTATGAGCTTCATCCAGGATCTTTCCATGCAAACCCCCATAACGAGGAATCCACATCCGCCCATATCGGGTTTTAACACCGAGAGTGTTTTCACCCAACTCTGTGACTAAGTCCCTCATCCTTTCAGAGTTAAGATGATCTTCTTTCAACGCCTCATCTTGAAACTCTTTGACCTGCATCATCACATCCGAGGTCATAATCAACTGATACACCTTCACCCGAATCGGCTCGGGTCTTTCCGCTAAGAGCATCTGCCACCGCATTTGCCTTGCCCAGATGATATTGGATCTCGAAATCATAATCCTTTATGAGCTCCAACCATCGCCTCTACCTCATGTTCAGGTCCTTCTGCTCGAAAAAGTACCTCAAGCTTTTGTGATCTTTGAAGATGGTGCACTTTGTCCCGCACCACAGCTGCCAGTTCTAGATCCTGCGTGGGATAGTTGACTTCATGGGTTTTCAACTGTCAGGATGCATAAGCTATATCCCTTCCGTGTTGCATCAATACGCAACCTAGCCCAGAATAAGTAGCATCTGAATATACCACTAAGTCTTCACTACCTTCGGGTAATGTCAAGACAGGAGCTTGTGTTAGTCTCTTCTTTAATTCCTCAAATGCGTCCTCCTGTTCTCGACCCCACACAAACTTTACATCCTTACGAGTCAGTTTAGTCAAAGGTGAGGCTATCTTGAAAAAGTCTTGAATGATCTTCGGTAGTAGCCCGCCAACCCCAAGAAGCTACGGATCTCGGATGGCGCCTTAGGAGACTTCCATTGCATCACCACCTCCACCTGTGCCGGGTCTACCATAATCCCTTCGGAATTTACCACATAACCCAAGAACTGAACTTCGCGCATCCAGAACGCGCATTTGGAAAACTTGGCGTACAGCTTCTCCTTTCTCAACATCTCTAACACCTCCCGAATGTGACCGGCATGCTCTTCTTCGCTCCTTGAGTAAATCAGGATATCGTCGATAAACACAATCACTGATTTATCCAACATCGGCCAACACACTCGATTCATCAAATCCATAAAAGCAGCTGGCGCGTTAGTTAGACCAAAAGACATCACAAGGAACTCGTAGTGTCTATAACACATACGAAAAACTGTTTTAGGAATGTCTTGCTCCTTTACCTTTAGCTGATGGTAGACAGATCGAACATCTATTCTCGAGAACCAACTGGCACCCTGGAGCTGATCGAACAAGTCGTCAATCCTCAGAAGTGGATACTGATTCTTTACCGTTAACTTGTTCAATTCATGGTAGTCAATACACTTTCTCATACTATCATCCTTCTTCTTTACGAACAAGACCGGAGCACCCCAATGAGAGATACTCAGTCTGATGAACCCTTTATCGAGCAACTATTGCAGTTACTCCATCAATTCCTTCATCTCCGTCGGAGCCAACCGATACGGTGCCTTAGCTACAGGCTGAGCACCGGGTATCAGGTCGATCTGAAATTCTATTTCACGATCCGGCGGCACACCCGATAAGTCCTCTAGAAACACATCGGAAAAGTCATACACCGCCGGTGCATCAGACAATTGTGGTGTTGATGTTTCTACATCCTTCACATAGGCCAAATAAGAACTACATCCATGTCTCATGCACCTCCCCGCCACCACCGTTGAAATTACCTTCGGGATGGTTGTTACTTGATCCCCGTAAATTGTCACCAAACTTCCGTCAGGCGCCGTCAGTCTGATCAGCTTCTTGCGACACACAATGTTCGCCTTATAATTCGCCAACCAATCCATCCCTAGAACTACATCAAAACCGCCTAAGGTCATCACGAACGGTCTAACAGGGAACTTATGACCTTCAAACTCTATGTCACAGCCTTTTATCATCTCAGAAATCCTGGTAGTCTTTCCTATGGCAGTTTCTACATCGAAGGGCTCACTCATATCCCTACTCCTAATGGGAAACTTAGCACAAAAGGCAGCAGAAATAAAACTCCTAGTATCACCAGAATTAAATAACACAGAGGCAAGAGTTTGATTCACAAGAAACAAACCTGATACGACATCAGGGTCCGCCCTTGCCTCCTCATGGGTCATTGTGAAAGCTCTGACACTTGCTTTCGGCCCTTCAGTTCCGGCTGTCTTCTTCGCCCCGGAAATCTCCGCCCTCGGCCTCCTATAGTCCCTGCTCATATGACCCTCCTCGCCACAGGTATAACACCTCAGGGCCTTACAGTCTCTGGAGATGTGGCCCGGCTTCCCATACTTGAAACACACGTTGAGCCCCAACCTGCACTCACCCGTATGCTCGTTCTCACACTTGCCACACCTCTTGGGTCCCGAGCTTGATGACCCCACCCTACAGTCATCTATTCTCATCTTCTTGTTGTTCGGGATGAAACCACCACGCCCGAACCACTTTCCGTTCCAGTTTCGGTCACCACCACCAGCTTTCTTCACCTCCACCACTGTCACCTCCCTCTCATCATAGAGCCTCCCAGCCAAATCCACAGACGACCTAAAAGTGCATGGTCGGGCAGCGATCAAGTGCCTACGAATGTCGACTGGCAATCCGTGGATGTACCGATTGATCTTTCGGGACACCGGCATCACCTGATCCGATACCAGTCTCGCCATTTTGTTAAATTTGGTGGAGTACTACTGGCGGGTCATGGTTCCCGCCTCAAGTTGCAGGAACTCCCTTTCGATCTTATCGAGTTCCCTGTGAGGACAGATATCCTCAATCACCAATTGCTTCAGCTCTTTCCATCGCATCTTTCCGATGGCTCTGGCACCCTCGGCTTGGACAATGTTGCCCCACTAACACAACGCTGAGTCAACAAAGGAGTGAGTCGCGAACTTCATCTTCTGGTCTTCACGACACTCACTGATTTCCAACACCGCCTCCATCTCCCTTACCCAGCGGTGAGCGGCAGCAGTATTGCCATTGCCATCGAAGGTCGGGGGCTTGCACCTTTGGATTGCCCCATAACTGCACCCCTTGGTAGTCACCCCTACTACATTGTCCTCTTCTTCGTCAGACAATACAGTCTCAGGATCTAGTCGTTCCTCCTCCCCTCTACTCCCCTTGCCCGTTGATCCCTTCCTATTCTCCTTCTCCTTTCTCTCCCCGCTTCTCATAGCCTTGATGACTTCAGTCACCACAGATGGTAATACTGTCTGCATGACCTGGTGCAATTCATTAGCAACCGCCTCCCTAGCTGAGGCATTCAGGCTAGCATTCTCATTTTCCTCACTTTGGCCATGAACCTCAGGGTTCTCATGAGTTGTCTCAGGAGCCTTAGCACTACTCCTAGTCACACGTGGCCAACCTCTGCCTCTAGCAGCTTTGGAAGATTTTTGTCCAGCCATTTCCTAGATGCTATAAGATTCAAACACTAACACGGTCATTCAAGGCAATAGCTCAGTTTATGTCAAGTATAGTAAGTCCCTAATTACAGTGGCCAGTTGTGATTAGACACTTACTTTACTCTTCACACCCCAAGCATTTCCTGTCCTGACTACATTAGTATCTAAATCTACTAAGAACACATAAGTCAAATAGCACATGCACATAATACCGATTACCTTTAAGGAAATAAATACCCGATGGCACGTAGCTACTCGGGCTGACATCCCTCTATCTGTCCCATTTTCAATTTAAGTTTAGGTTTTGAAAATTATGACATCCGGTAATTTTCCGTTACCAAAACTCCGTTAGTTACGTTAAGTCTTGCATACATGTGTCATGAGCACACTAGTTGTCGTTTAACGTTGGTGACCTAATAATAATTAATAATGTTAAATTAATGATAATCTAGTTGATTGGATGTTTATTGTGTTATGCTTATGTGTTTACGCGATTTAAATGTTAACGGTGAATTTTATCGCGTAACGCGAAAACGCGGGTGTAAATTCGTATGTTTGTGTTTTACAAAGATAAAAATATACAATTGTTACTATGGGTTTATATGTGTAGTATTGTGATTAAAAACATTTAAAAAGTGTTTAAAAGAGGGTTCTTTTATAAAAATATAAAACACAAGGATTAAAAAGGTAATTATGGATTAATTAAGTTAAAACAAAACAAAAACCCAACCCTAAACCCCCCTTGCGACCGCAACCCTCATTCCACACACACACACATTTCGAAATTCAGCCAAGAAACACACATACAATTCGATTTTTGGGTGATTCAAGTGATTACAAGGTGTTCTACAAGTCCAATTGTCGATTTCTACTCATCCAAAGGTTAGTATTGTGATGTTTTGCGAATTTTGTGTTCTTGAGGAGCCCAAATCCGAAACTTTTGATGATGATATGAAATTGATGGTCAATCCATATTAGTATTGTTGTATTGATGCTAGATTAGGTATCAATTTAATGTTTTGTTATGGATTTTGGATGTTCTAGCCAAATGAGGTCAAACTAGAAACTTGATTTGGGGAAACTTCATGATTGATCAAATTGATGGTTGTTTGATGATGTTATGATGTTAGTTTGGTTGAATGAATGCTAGAATACATTAATCTTGCAAGAAATTAATGAATTGAAGGCGTTGTTCATAGGTTACTAAGAATAGTAACTTTCTTTTGCATGAGATGATGATTTGATGTTGAATTGATGTTGTTGAAGTGTTAGGATGACATATGTATGTTAGATTGATAATATGTATGCTAGAAAACCAAGAATCAATATTGTAGTTCATAGATTTCCAGAAGTAGTAACTTTTTAGATTTGAGATTGATGAATTATGATATTTGGATGTTGTTGATCATGTTTAGATCTTATTATGAACTTGATATGTCATATTATTGATGAATGCATGTACACATTAGGTGTATGATAGATTTTGGGATGTACTTTCCCAAAAGGAAACTTTATTTACACAAGATTTGGAGGATGATAGTTTGAGCATGTTTGGGACATTAGGAGCATGTTAGTATGTCCATGGATGATTTCTAAGGTGATAGAACCCGTTAAATAAGTTGTATAGAATGCCTATTTGGTTATGTGTGATTTATGTGCTTTGATGGTCATGTATGATGTTGAATGTGGATTAGTAACTAGGGCATCATGTTTGGGACTGGAAATTGATCATCTTGGTGCATGTTGAATGTAATGGACATGTTGAATGTGTTGTTGGTTAGTATGGATGATTAATTGGTAAATTATCTGTTTTGGCCTGTTTATGATAATTCAGGGTTATGGGTCATATGGGTAGGTTATGCATGATTTGACCTTTGTATGATGCACTAGTTGTGTTATGGATGCACTGAGCATGCTAGTTGTTAGGGACTTGCATGACTTGTATGATATTTACATGGTATGATGATCTAAGTAATTCATTGGGAATGTAGCACCATATGTGATCCATTGGCATGTTAACAATGTATGATATACGCTCATGTTTGTTTAACTGGTTTACAACTCACAATGTCACCAACGGGTCAAACGGGTCAACTGGGTCAAACGTGTCTCTTTTCTGAAACCTTGAGTCTTTGGTTGTAGTGTACTTAGGGTTCCACATGTTCTTTATTTACACGTACTTATGTACTTATGTGATCAAGGTAACCTCTGAAGTTTGTCTGTCCACTCTCACTTCCAAGTAAACCCTAAGTATTTGTACGCATATCAGGTGAGTTCATGCCCCACTCTTTGTTTAATCTCTTTTGGGGGAGATAGCATACTGGTAATTTCACAAACACTTTATATATTTAAGTTGTGTATAATATTAATATAATGTTGTTTACCATGGAAAAGTCCTCACACTTTCGAATTGTTAGTATTGAATAACAGGGAAACTTGGGTAGTACTACTGGGTCTGACGAGCCCCACCTGTGTGACTCGAGGTCAACCGGGTGCAATTTGTCCTATGAAGATTTGTCACGACCTGGTAAGTCGTGACAGGAGGCAAAAACTATCACAGTCAGCTTCAATTATGAAATCACTATGAATTAATATTTATTGTTAATAGACTAGCTATCTATTACAATACACTGCTTATATATATCATAACTGTTAAACTGTTTATGTTTAAACGCCAACTCTTGAACTCACCAACCATTATGTTGACATTTTAGTGTGCTATTCTCAGGTTGATAACTCAGCTTGCCAGTAGGAGCACAATACGGGTCCAGCATGCATTCTAAGGCTTTAATTTATAAACACATTTGCTTGTCTTTACATTATGGGTTTCAAACATTTGGTTGGCGCATGTTTTGCCATATTATGCATTTCAATATTTTGGGTTTGTCTTATTTTATAAAACACTTCCGCATGGTTTTAAAGTTTGAACTTTGGTTTGTTTTATTTTAAACATGGCATGTAGAGTCGTTCTGAGTAACTATTAACTGTGATCCTGGTTTGTTCACATGCCTCGCAGTAAAACTCTGCACGTGGATTTTGAGGGTGTGACAAAAATATTTTACCCAACACACTTAAACTATGGCTCTGATACCAACTTGTAAGGCCCCATGCCCGGAGACCTCACAGTTGGTCATTCATAACAATAATTACTTAAAACGTGACATATTACAAATTTAAGCAGTGGAATTAATTGAACAAAAGCCATTCATTTCATTACAAACACTATTGTTAAGCAATACACCATGGTTTAATCAGATTACAAAAGAATTGTTCGATTGCATTACAAAACAACAGTATTATCATGTAAGAATGGATTTCAGTCATGCCCCATCGAGTAGCTTCACCGGCGTGCCATCCTCAGCAACAATTTACCTGGCAACTGAAAATGCATAAAAGTCAGTGTTGCTGAGTGAGTTCTCGTTTTAAAAGTATTAAAATTCCTTGTGTAGTTGTTATATGAAAATACTCTTTTCATAAGACCTTTCCTTTTTACTTCCATACATGAGCATACATCGTACATACAATAAGGTATAACTTTATTTATTCATTCATTCATTTCGTACTTTTATCATTATATTTTCGAGTCTTTTGCGACAACAGGGTCGGTCACCTCATTAGCAATCTCAATGATTGCACTTTATCTGAGTCTTTTGCGATAACAGGGTCGCTCACCTCATTGTCAATCTCAATGATTGACCCTGTGTGCATCCTTAGGGGTAGCTAACCCGCATCACAATTGAGCTAATGACAACAAGGCTGTGCACCTCCATACATTTGCTTGCAAGACTTTCATTCATTCATTTACGTTCCACTTTTCGTCATCATTAATCTTTCACTTTATTAATAATAATACTTTATGTTACGACCATGAACATATCACATAAAGTCATACAATATTAATAATATTAATAACAATAATAATAAAGATAACAGTAATGATAATAATAATAATAATAATAATAATAATAATAATAAGGAATCCTAAAGACAATCATGATTATGCATGGAAATAAGCATTTAATAGCCCTAGTCAAACGTTATTCCAAACCCTAATTGCACAGACTCCCATAGAATTCCCGTAATAAATTCTAAGTGTTTGGCGCATGAGCCCTGTGTGGGCGCATGGGCCCTGTTTGGGCTCATGGGCCTCTCAGACGCATGAAATCACTTAGGCGCATGGGAGGTCCAAGCGCATGGTCAGTATTGGGACGCATGAGCCCCAATACTTAGTCATTTAGTCAGAAATCCTAGGCGCATGAACCACTGTTCAGGCACATGAACTATACTTCAAATTTTCTAAGGTATTGTTTAGGCGCATGGGATACGATTCGGATGCATGAAGTCTTAGGCGCATGGAACACTTGGGCAGTTTAGTTAGTTGGATGCATGGGCCAACCTTAGGCGCATGGGCAGTCTTAACACACTAACAACATTCATAATCAGTCCCAAACCCTAATGTAGTATATTCTAGGCTTAGTTCTAACATTCTAGGCATCAAAAACATATGCATATATCATAATCATAACATCAAGTGCGCCCAAATCACACCCACCCACATACATATTCAAAATATACTTACGGGTGTGAAACCCAACTTTATAAAAACATGCATACATGCATTTCCAGCCCCAAAATCAGTTAAAACATGTAAAATGGGGGATCTAGAACTCACCTTGTGCAAATTTGGGTGTGTCTTCCTTTTTAAACCCATATGCAGCGAATTCACACACCAAAAACGTCGAATTTTCCTGCTCTTCTACAACTTCCGAGAGTTTTCTACTCTCTCTCTCTCTAGAACAAAATGGAAGAAGTATGCAGGCAAGAGTGGGCGGCCATGCCCACTTTTGTACAAACTTTTTGACATTTTGCTATTTTGACACTTTTAACCCCTTTACTTAGGTTAACTTACATTTCCTTTCTTTTCATTTACTTTTATTCCTTCTTCATAAAAAGAAATATGACCGGGTGTTACATAATTTAATATTTAAAACTATAAATATGACATATTTATCCAGTTGTCATACTAGAAATATCTTTCACTTTTGTAAAAATGATAATGGGTGTAAGGCCCCGTTCCCGGGCACCTCACAGTTGGTCATTCATCGTGCATAAAACATACATTTATTTAAAACATCGTAGCGGAAATTAATTAAAACAATTTCATATATTTATGACAACTTTTGCAAAGTAATACAATAAAGTTAAACGTTACAAAAGATCATAATTTCATTACATCACAAAAACGTCATTTTTATAATAATGGGTGCCTTCCCAAAAATGCCTAGTAGCTGCCCCGTGCCATCCTCAACGACTCTTACCTTCCAACTGGAAAATACATAAAAGTCAGCGTTGCTGAGTGAGTTCTAGTTTTATAAATAAAATACCTTACTTTCATTAAAACCTTTCTTTACTTTCATACGCGATCCTGCATCATACGTACAGATAAAGAATATTATTATTAGCTTTCAATATCATTCATTTTTCCATCACCATCATATTCATATCATTCTTTCATTTCATGCTTTTCATTAATATTCTCTTACTTTCATTCTCATTCTTTCATAACGTACTTTACATCATTCTTTTACTTTCTTACTTTCTTTTTTTCTTTGTACGTTACGTCATTCTTTTAATTTCATACGGATCAATGAACAATACCCCAAACATTGTGCATGAAGTTGATTATGGGCCTGTGGTAATTAAACCATGAACATTGTGCACGAAGCTGACCCAGTAACCTAGGGCAAGTCATCTCTCCCATTCATTCAAACCAATTGGTAATACCCCGAACATTGTGCACAAAGCTGATGTTGGACCTGTGGTAATTAAACCACGAACATTGTGCACGAAGCTGATCCAGTCACCTAGGGTATACCAAAGGGCTTTGTCAATCTTAATGATTGACCCTATGTGCATCCTTTGGGGTAGCTAACCCGCATCACAGTTGAGCTAACGACAACATGGTCATGCACCTCCTTTTATTTGCTTGCAAGCCATTCTTTCGTTCATTACGTTTTACTTTTCATCTTTGTTATCTTTCACTTCGTTACGTTATTCTTTACGTTCGTTCATTCATTTTTCATACTACGTAAAGTAATAACATAATAATTAACATATTTTATAACATAAATATTATTAAAAGATAACACATTATGCATACCGTATATCATCCATACATACTATAATCATCCCATAATCATGCTAAGAATGGGTAATCATAGCCCATAAGTCAAATCAGGTCAAACCATACAAATTCTATTTTTCCTAAAATTTCAAAAATAATTCTAAGTGTTTGGGCGGATGGGCACTATTTAAGCGTTTCTGCCCTTTTAGGCGCTTTGCTACTATGCAGGCATCTGGTCTTACACAGTCATCAACACTTAGACGCATGGGCCTTTTGGGCGCATGGTCACTATGCAGGCGCATGGGCCTGATACTTAGCCATAATGGGCAAAATTCTAGGGGTTTGGTTACTATTCAGGTGCATGGGATCTAGGCGGTTGGGCATACTTAGACGGTTTTTGACCGTTGGGTGCATGGGCTACTGTTTAGGCGCATAGGCAACTAACTTGCACTAAGTCAATATAAATCAGTCCCCAAGCATCATATACCATAATCTAAGCTTAAAGCTAACATTCTAAACATTATAACATGATGTCACACCCCCGCTGATAGCGGAAACACGGGGATGCGAGCTAGACGGGATCGTCATAACACATGGTTAACAATAGAGATGCAATATATATGTAATTGATGACATAGCGTGTCATGACGACCCGGCACAAATGGAGACTTGTGTCGTGTATAATCAATGTTCACGACAGCATAGCCATAAACATAAACATAAGATGATCTCGTAAACATTGATGTTATCTTGTAGTGTAAATTCCCACAACCCGGGAACAAGTATGCAATGTTCAAGCTTAAGCAAACAAAATGTTCCAAAAGTATCAATGTTTAACAAGATACTAATTCCTCCAAAATGCATCCTAGGGTCTCCTCTAAAGGCAGCATTCCTAGAACTTCAATTACCTTGATTACCTGAAAAGAGATGCTCAAAACGGTCAACATAATTGTTGGTGAGCTTCGCAGGTTTTAAGTAATAAAAGATATTAAGATGAAAACAGTAAGTAGGTTTAATAAAAACTACCGCAACTACACTTATGCCTAGGCGGTTTTACCAGTTATAAATGACTACAGCCAAACCTAATCATCGGTTCCACACGGAAATTGGTGGCTGTAAAGAGAGCATTCTCAACAGTAAATAGTTTAATAAGACGTAGCAAGATCCACACAACGCATACGTATAGTTTATAACCAAACCAATCCTTAGGTCCCATTACCGGGATTAATGGTTATATTGAAAGATCCACACAGAAGAACCACACAGAAGTCCCACAGAAGTCCCACACAGCCAAATAGTATCACCAAACAAGTAGCATTATCCAACAAGTAGTAAAGCATCCAACAAGTAGTAAGCATCCCATGAGTTTCACATGACGTAGCAAGATCCACACAGCGCATACGTATATGTTACAACCAAACCAGTCCTTAGGTCCCAATACCGGGATTAATGGTGGTACTGAAAGATCCACATAGAAGATCCACACAGAAGTTCCACACAGAAGTCCCACACAGAAGTCCCACACAGAAGTCCTACACAGAAGTCCCACACAGCCGAGGCATCCAAAAACAATAGCATCACAGGTAGGGTCAATCAACACATAATATCAAATAGTCGCACATAGTATTATGATACCACTAAGTGACATACACAGTGGTAACATAGCATGTAGTTCAAGTTCATATAGCATCAATCAACAAGACAAACAAGGTAAGATACTCATAGAAGTAGCAGCCACTTCCACCAAGGAAGGTGCAGGAAAACAAGCTAAGTAGGTGAGCATTCTTTTCCCCAAGTTGAAAATATTTAAAAAGGTTTTATAAGAGTAAAAAGGGGCAACGAAACTCACAGTATAGAAGATAGGTTCCAATGGTGGTAGATTCCAAGGGTAAGATGCTATGAACCATCAAAAACCTATTGACAGTTACTGACAAGCATTAATAATGATCATAAAGCATAAGATGATGTTTAATAGGTTCGGGCAGTTTCGGTTCGGTCCTGGGTAGCACACACACAAGCAGGCATACACATATCAGACCTTATGTAGGTCCAAGTACTAAGAATAGTCCCAAATGGATTGTCGGTAGTTGTAAAAGGTTAGGTTATTTTGTATGGAAATAGTTTGTGCCTGTTGATAGCGTTGACTTTAATCTTTGTGGTCAAGCTATGACACTCTTATTGATGTTACCTTATCATCATAAGACCTCCAGAAAGGGGAATTCACACACACACACATCATCATTATTCACACAACAGGATCGGACACACGAATCAATCCTCCATTCGCACGAATGGACCTTCAGTCGCACGAATCAACTTCACTCGTGCGATTGAACCTTCATTTGTACGACTGGCCTTTCATTCGTGCGACTCAATCACAATCGCACACACATTCAATCGCACACATCCAGGCGCATGACTCAGTCGTACGACTCACCCCAGTCGCACCACCCAGTCTCACGATAGACTCAGATGCATAGACTCAGTCGCATACACATTCAATCGTACACACCCAGGCGCATGACTCAGTCGTACGACTCACCCCAGTCGTACCACTCAGTCGCACGATGGACTCAGACGCATAACTCAGTCGGACGACTCACCCCAGTCGCACGGCTCAGTCGGCCGAAAGACCCAGTCGCCCTGTACAGCATGTCGCGACTGCTGAGACCTCGAGCAGCGTCCAGCTGCTCCGAGCACGGGTTTCACACACCAAGAACCTCCAGAATACCTATTCTAACATGTCTAAACAAGATGCACACTCAGAAACGCAACACACAAGCCCACACGACCTCATGTGCTCGGATGAACCCGAGCACCCGAAACCCTAGAAAATCGCAGCTGTAAATTAAGCAAAAATGGAGAACCGTGGTCGTCTACCTGCTTGAAACGTGATGTCTAAACTGTAACCGAGGTCTAGCCGACAAAAACGAGACAAATCGGGGCAATTTTGGTGCTAGGTTGAAGAAGAAGAAGAACAAGCGTAGAAGAGGAAGAAGAGAGCAGATGGTGAAGATAGTGAAGTGTTGGGCTGGTGGATGGGTATTTATACCCAGCCCCAGTTTGGTCATTGTCAAGTTTAGTCCCTGCACTTAAGCCCCGTGTCCCTAATTTCATTTAGGTAGAAAACGACGTAAAAACGCGTGTTATACCGATTATAATGATGTGTTTAAGGTTGTTTGTAGCATTTCACATAATATAGCTAGTGATGTTGTCGGTGCTATTCATAAGCGTTTTAAATGATATGGATATAATTATTGATAACATCACTGAAACGGATAATAGACTAAACATGATATCCTCACAAATAGTCTATGAAGGTGAGGAATGAATATTCTAAGGATAGTTAACGCAATTTCACGTTAAATGACGGACCTTGAAGTGACGGATGTCACAGTATCCCCCAGTTGAGAGAATTTCGTCCCGAAATTCAACTGGTGCTATTTCCAAGCGCGTCATCCTCGAATAGACGTGGATACTTGAGCTTCACCCGATCCTCTCGTTCCAACGTGAATTCCGGTCCCCGTTTGGAGTTCCATCTCATGCGAACGATCGGTATTTTGCTGCGTCTCAAGCGTTTGACCTTTCGGTCCATGACCTCTATAGGTTCCTCAATGAAATGAAGCTTTCCGTTGGTATTGATTTCCTCAATTGGTACGTGTAAGGACTCGTCGGCCAAACACTTCTTGAGGTTCGACACGTGAAAAGTATCATGTACACCACTGAGTTCTTGTGGCAACCTCAATCGATAAGCCACCGGGCCGATTCTTTCTGTAATCTCGAATGGTCCTATGTATCGAGGGGCTAACTTCCCTTTCTTTCCAAATCATACAATTCCCTTTCGGGGAGAGACTTTGAGTAGTACATGATCTCCAACATTGAATTCTAAAGGTTTCCGACGGTTGTCGGCATAGCTCTTTTGGCGATCTCTTACAGCTTTTAGTTTGTCTTGGATTTGAAAGAAAAATCTTGTCAGTTGTCTCTTGAATGATCTCTGGGCCCGTAAGCTGGCTCTCACCAACTTCAGCCCAACAAACTGGGGATCTACATTTCCTCCCGTACAATGCTTCAAATGGTGCGCATCCAATGCTTGTATGATAGCTGTTGTTGTAGGAGAACTCAATCAATGGTAAATGAGTGTCCCAACTGCCACCAAAATCGACTTACACAAGCTCTGAGCATATCTTCTAATGTTTGTATGGTTCGTTCACTTTAGTCATCTGTTTGTGGGTGATAGGCGGTACTCATATCTAATCGAGTGCCCATCGCTTTCTGTAACGTCTGCCAAAATCGTGAAGTAATTTGGCTGTCTCTGTCGGATATGATTGACACCGGTACCTCATGTCATGTCACGACCTCTTTGATGTACAACCTTGCCAGCTTATCCATTTTATAGTCTTCACGGATGGGCAAGAAGTGAGCGGATTTTGTCATTCGATCCACCACGACCCATATCGAGTCGTGTCCGCTAGGCGTTCTCGGGAGTTTAGTAATAAAATCCATGGCTATGTTCTCTCATTTCCACTCGGGAATTTCAGGTTGCTGCAATAATCCCGATGGTTTTTGATGTTCAGCCTTAACTTTCGAGCACGTCAAGCATCGGCTTACATACATAGCAATGTCTCTCTTCATGCCTGGCCACCAGTATAGATCCTTAAGATCGTGATACATACTGCACCATGATTAACAGAATATCGTGTCTTGTGCGCTTCCTCCATGATCAGGGTACGAACATCTCTCCATTTGTGTACCCATATGCGATCCATGAAGTATTGTATGCCATCATCCTTGCAATTCGTCTGTTTGTCTAACCCTCAGAACTCTTCTCTTGCGAGGTTTTCTTCTTTTAATGCTTCCCTTTGTGCAAGTTGGATCTGAGCTTTCATGTTCGTCTGAATAGTCAATCCCAAAGCTCGAGCGCGTAGTGGTTCCACGCGCTCTTTACGACTTAGGGCGTCAGCCACCACATTTGCTTTCCCCCAATCAAACTTCTTGTCTTTCTGAGTCATCAAGGTTAACGGTTTGGCAACCTTTGAGAAATTTGCAATGAAGCGACGATAGTATCCGGCCAACCCTAAGAATTGCCCTATCTCCGAAGGTGTCTGGGGTGTATCCCAGTTCTTCCCTGCTTCAATCTTTCCGGGATCTACATGAATCCTCACTTTTCGAAGCCAAAACTCGCACTTCGAGTACTTGGCGTAATGTTTCTCTTCTTGCAATAGGCTCAGTATGGCCCGAAGTTGTTCCTCGGAGTCTTCTTTCGATTGAGAATATATAAGTATATCGTTGATGAACACAATCACAAACTTACCCAAGTAAGGTTTGCATACTCGGTTCATTAGGTCCATGAACACAGCTGGTTCATTAGTCAGTCCGAACGGCATGACTAAGAACTCATAATGCCTATAACGAGTCCTGAATGTTGTTTTCGGTATGTCATCCTCAAAACTCTCAGTTGATGATATCCAGAACGGAGATCAATCTTGGAGAAATATGAAGCTCCTTGTAACTGGTCAAATAAATCATCGATTCTGGGTAAAGGGTACCGATTCTTCACAGTCAACTTGTTCAACTCGCGAAAATCGATGCACATGCGGAACGACCCGTCATTCTTTTGACAAATAGGACCGGTGCTCCCCATGGCAAATGACTCGGTCGAATAAAACCCTTCTCCAGTAGTTCCTGTAATTGGCTAGATAATTCTTGTATCTGAGACGGCGCTAACCGATACTTTGCTTTTGCTACCGGCGTAGCTCCAGGAACTAACTCGATACGAAATTTCCACCTGTCGTGGAGGAGGCAATCCCGACAAGTCATCAGGAAATACTCCTGGAAGATCTCGTACTATAGGAATATCTACCAACTTGTTGCCTTCTTCTTTCTTTTCCATTACACGGGCCCGAGATGCGTAACACTGCTTTCGTAAACATCGTCGCGTCTTCATGCAAATGATAAGCTTTAGAGTTCTTCCCGGTCGTTTGCCTTGTATCTTGAGTACCTCCCCGTTTGGCATGGGGATTCGTACTACTTTCTCCCGACTAACAATCTCGGCTCCGTGCTTCGACAACCAATCCATTCCCACAATCACATCGAAGCTCCCTAACTCGACAGGTATTATGTCTATGTCGGAGGCATGGTTCTCCAATATCCTGGAGCACTCTCTAAAAAATCTCATCTGCTTGTACACTCTACCGTTGGCCATTTCTACAGAGAAGCTAATCTCTAGTCTACTAGGGTTCAAGGCAAGCGTGTGTACAAAGTCAGAAGATATGAAAGTATTGTCTGATCCAGTACCAAACAATTTGAAGGCGAAGGGGTGGTTGAGCAAATACGTAGCTGTATCAACATTCGGGTCCTGACGGGCGTCATTTGCTCCGATAACGAATGCACGTCCTCTGGCAGCACTTCTTTGATTCCCTTGGCCTGGGTTGCCAGCTATGGCAATCAGTTGCTGCTGGTTATTCCCTTGTTGAACCGGTGCCCTATTCAGTCTGGGGCACATGTTCCGGTAGTGACCAAGACCTCCACACTCATAACAAGCCCTGGCATTCCCGGCGGGGTTAGCCACGTTGACGAGTGTCACCAGGTTCGATGCAACTCTACAATCTCTCGCTAGGTGCCCTGGGCGCCTACAGTTCGCACACGCCCGACACGGCATTGCTGGGGGGTGATGAAGGTTGCACCTGTCACATTTGGGGTGTGGGCCAGCATATTCTTTCTTTCCCTGAGTCACAGCCCCAAAATTTTGGGTCGTCTTAGCCTTCTTATCAAACCTTCCGGCGTTAGACCGGCTCGTTTCCCCAACCTCCTTTCTCTTCTCTGTTCCTTGTTTATACTGATCATTAGTATCATTACTCCTGTGGAATTGATGATTCAGAAGAGTGTCGCTCACTTGAGTCACTATAGTTGGAATCAGTGCGGCTAGCTGCTGAGCGATCATAGCAGCTATATCAGGGTTTTCAGTTCTCTGGTTGTCGCCAGCTGGGGCGCCACCTGTTCTTGGTGATCTACCCCTACCTCTGCCTTGTGGGGTCTCCCCATCTTGGTTGCTACCACGTGTGACTCTTAGAGGCGGCATCTTCTAATCATAGAAAGGTGAAAACATGTAAACTTTAGTCACTTCTAAGATACACGTATGATTCCACTCATCAAGTTCCAATAACCCATGCTTCGGTCCATCAAGATCATCACGTAGCCCAGTTTAAGCACATTCTTAGTACACCGGTGATGCTTATATATAGGGTTCCCCGCAGCGTTCCAACCACATCCACGATACACCTTGAATGACACTTAAACCGGTTACACGACATCCTAATGTTCCTTAGCATCATCCCATAATATAACGTAGTGTATGTGTAGAGGGTGTCATCACTCCTCTATATTTCCTGTAGTCCACTTTCATTTTAAGCATTCAATCAGTTCCTTAGTTACTGAGAGGCTAAGTTGAGGAATGTCTCATAAAGAATAAGATCAATGTCATGATTGGAAATACCATGAACGCTCTAAGTAGGACAGGACTTAGGTAATAGTAGGTGTTAGTAATGTTACATTACCCTTAATAAGATCTTACTAGAATTATGATCCAAGCACCTGAGGGTATAGAATAGAAATCTAGTAATACTCATGATCGTTACCTCATGGTATGATTAGCCAGACTTCTCATGCACGGCGAATTGCAATTACGTGTGCACCCGTAATGGTAATTTGCCTTGCATGATCACCCTTAGCTTCACTTACTCCAAGTTAACATCATAGTATTATCCACATTCATCAAGCACAAATCAAGTAATGTCCTCATGTCCCTGAGCCAATAGTATTCCAATAGTAGTATGTAATAGCAAGTAACTCCAAGCATATAAGCACAATATGTCTGATGATAGCTGCCTATCCTTCATACTTTCTGGATTTCAGGCATAAACATGTTAGGGTCGGATTTAGTATCCGAGATCGACGCTACATGTGATCACCGAAGTTCCCTTCTGTTTAGGTATCTCGACCTAATGATATGATGTTGTGCGCATACAACGTAAGGTTCCAGTATAAGGGTATCCCATGGAGAAAGACTAAGAGTAATAATGTCTTCCTCAGGATGATCAGATAGCAAGCACATATGCATAGCATCAGGTATAGTGACAAGAAAAAGCGTAGAGGAACATACATGTAATATTATATGCAAGCCAGTCCTAGCATGCATTCTACATGAAGGTTCCTAGGTTATAGTCTAGGTCAAGTGTAATTGCCTAATTCTCTATAACCAATGGCCCTGATACCTGTCTGTCACACCCCCGCTGATAGCGGAAACACGGGGATGCGAGCTAGACGGGATCGTCATAACATATGGTTAACAATAGAGATGCAATATATATGTAATTGATGACATAGCGTGTCATGATGACACCCGGCACAAATGGAGACTTGTGTCGTGTATAATCAATGTTCACGACAGCATAGCCATAAACATAAACATAAGATGATCTCGTAAACATTGATGTTAACTTGTAGAGTACCTTCCCACAACCCGGGAACAAGTATGCAATGTTCAAGCTTAAGCAAACAAAATGTTCCAAAAGTATCAATGTTTAACAAGATGCTAATTCCTCCAAAATGCATCCTAGGGTCTCCTCTAAAGGCAGCATTCCTAGAACTTCAATTACCTTGATTACCTGAAAAGAGATGCTCAAAACGGTCAACATAATTGTTGGTGAGCTTGGCAGGTTTTAAGTAATAAAAGATGTTAAGATGAAAATAGTAAGTAGGTTTAATAAAAACTACCGCAACTACACTTATGCCTAGGCGGTTTTACCAGTTGTAAATGACTACAGCCAAACCTAATCATCGGTTCCACATGGAAATTGGTGGCTGTAAAGAGAGCATTCTCAACAGTAAATAGTTTAATAAGACGTAGCAAGATCCACACAGCGCATACGTATAGTTTATAACCAAACCAATCCTTAGGTCCCATTACCGGGATTAATGGTTATATTGAAAGATCCACACAGAAGAACCACACAGAAGTCCCACACAGAAGTCCCATACAGCCAAATAGTATCACCAAACAAGTGGCATTATCCAACAAGTAGTAAAGCATCCAACAAGTAGTAAGCATCCCATGAGTTTCACATGACGTAGCAAGATCCACACAGCGCATACGTATAGGTTACAACCAAACCAGTCCTTAGGTCCCAATACCGGGATTAATGGTTGTACTGAAAGATCCACACAAAAGATCAACACAGAAGTTCCACACAGAAGTCCCACACAGAAGTCCCACACTGAAGTCCCACACTGAAGTCCCACACAGCCGAGGCATCCAACAACAATAGCATTCACAGGTAGGGTCAATCAACACATAATATCAAATAGTCGCACATAGTATTATGATACCACTAAGTGACATACACAGTGGTAACATAGCATGTAGTTCAAGTTCATATAGCATCAATCAACAAGACAAACAAGGTAAGATACTCATAGAAGTAGCAGCCACTTCCACCAAGGAAGGTGCTTGAAAACAAGTTAAGTAGGTGAGCATTCTTTTCCCCCAAGTTGAAAATATTTAAAAAGGTTTTATAAGAGTAAAAAGGGGCCACGAAACTCATAGTATAGAAGATAGGTTCCAATGGTGGTAGATTCCAAGGGTAAGATGCTATGAACCGTCAAACACCTATTGACAGTTACTGACAAGCATTAATAATGATCATAAAGCATAAGATGATGTTTAATAAGTTCGGGCAGTTTCGGTTCGGTCGTGGGTAGCACACACACAAGCAGGCATACACATATCAGACCTTATGTAGGTCCAAGTACTAAGAATAGTCCCAAATGGATTGTCGGTAGTTGTAAAAGGTTAGGTTATTTTGTATGGAAATTGTTTGTGCCTGTTGATAGCGTTGACTTTAATCATTGTGGTCAAGCTATGACACTCTTATTGATGTTACCTTATCATCATAAGACCTCCAGAAAGGGGAATTCACACACACACACACACATCATCATTCACACAACAGGATCGGACACACGAATCAATCCTCCATTCGCACGAATGGACCTTCAGTCGCACGAATCAACTTCACTCGTGCGATTGAACCTTCATTCGTACGACTGGCCTTTCATTCGTGCGACTAAATCACAATCGTACACACATTCAATTGCACACATCCAGGCGCATGACTCAGTCGTACGACTCACCCCAGTCACACCACTCAGTCTCACGATAGACTCAGACGCATAGACTCAGTCGCATACACATTCAATCGTACACACCCAGGCGCATGACTCAGTCGTACGACTCACCCCAGTCGCAACACTAAGTCGTACAATGGACTCAGACGCATAAGTCAGTCGCACGACTCACCCCAGTCGCACGGCTCAGTCGGCCGAAAGACCCAGTCGCCCTGTACAGCAGGTCGCGACTGCTGAGACCTCGAGCAGCGTCCGGCTGCTCCGAGCACGGGTTTCACACGCCAAGAACCTCCAGAATACCTATTCTAACATGTCTAAACAAGATGCACACTCAGAAACGCAACACATAAGACCACACGACCTCATGTGCTCGGATGAACCCGAGCACCCGAAACCCTAGAAAATCACAGCTGTAAATTAAGCAAAAATGGACAACCGTGGTCGTCTACCTGCTTGAAACGTGATGTCTAAGCTGTAACCGAGGTCTAGCCGACGAAAACGAGACAAATCGGGGCAATTTTGGTGCTAGGTTGAAGAAGAAGAAGAAGAAGCGTAGAAGAGGAAGAAGAGAGCAGATGGTGAAGATGGTGAAGTGTTGGGCTGGTGGATGGGTATTTATACCCAGCCCCAGTTTGGCCATTGTCAAGTTTAGTCCCTGCACTTAAGCCTCGTGTCCCCAATTTCATTTAGGTAGAAAACGACGTAAAAACGCGCGTTATACCGATTATAATGAAGTGTTTAAGGTTGTTTGTAGCATTTCACATAATATAGCTAGTGATGTTGTCGGTGCTATTCATAAGCGTTTTAAATGATATGGATATAATTATTGATAACATCACTGAAATAGATAATAGACTAAACATGATATCCTCACAAATAGTCTATGAAGGTGAGGAATGAATATTCTAAGGATAGTTAACGCAATTTCATGTTAAATGACGGACCTTGAAGTGACGGATGTCACACATGAACATACCCATAATCAATCCCAAACTTACACCCAAAACATACACATTCACTCGCACACATACGGGTAGAAACCCACTTTTCATAAAAACTTGCATACATGTATTTCCAGCCCCAAAGCTTATTTAAAACAGGTTAAAAAGGGGTTCTAGAAACTTACCTTAGTTGCTCTCGCGTATGACTTCTTCAAAACCCGAATGCAATGGGTTCAAACGCCTAAAAACTCACCAAAAAACACAACCGAACATATAAACACATGTAAGCATGTAACCGAGACTAATTCTAGCCAAGAACATCTTAAAAACACAAGTTCTTACCTCAAATTTTAAATTCTTCTTCTTCCTCTCTCTAGAATCTGAATTCTCTGCTTTTTCTCTCTCTAAAACCGAAGAGAATGAAGTGTGCAGGGGAATATGGACGGCCATATCCCTTTATACACCAACTTTTATTCTTTTTATCCTTTTGACACTTTTAACCCCTCTACTTGGGTTAAATTACATTTTCTCCTTTTTATTCGGGTTTTTCTTTCTTTCTCATCCATAAAAATATCTAGGTGTTACACATGGGTTCTAAACTCTAAGACTATAGTATTTTTTTATAAACTCTTTTGTTTATTATTATTATTATTATTATTATTATTATTATTATTATTATTATTATTATTATTATTATTATTATTATTAATTATTATTATTATTATTATTTTTATTATTATTATTATTAATTATTATTATTATTATTATTATTATTATTATTATTATTATTATATTATTTTTCACTTCATCATTTTTTGTAATATTTATTTTAGTCCAGGTTCACATTCGTTTGACTTACAACATATTACAACCAAAATTTATTGTATATCTATATTTATGTACTAACTTTATTGGCCTGATAAAGAAGAATTATTACATGTATTCGTTTGTATAAGTATTTTATTATAATATGTGTGTGTATAGCCACATTACAAACAACGGTTTCATCGATTAGTTTTATTTTTATTAATTTACTTTTCGTAAAACATATAATAGATATGTAATTTAAAAAAAATATTTGTTAAAGTCATACAATGAAATTTTTAAAGAAAAGACTTTAAAAAAATCATAATAATGTTAGTATATTAAAGGTAAAACATTATTACATTAATATAAACCTATAAAAGCCTCGTAAACAAGTGACCAACGTCTAAAGTTAAAATGATATTCTCATTACATACAATTTTTTGTAGGTTATTACAATCCCCTTTAGAAAACAAGTCTAACATCATTGTGATACACTAATCAAGGTAAGGATTCTTACCCTACCTTTTATTGTTATGGTGTTCGATTTGATTAATGAAACCCCTTTGACTTTCATAGTCCGTTGAAATTCCTGAACATCTTTGACATTTCAATTCGTTTCAATTGGTTGCACATTTATTGATATCATGATTTTGTATTATTTTTGTCATGCTAGTATGGATTTAGTATCATTTTACATGCGATTAGAATTTATTGAATTGAACTCATTCTCGCATGTTCCTATGTTATAACATGATTACGTATTCATTTGATGATTCGATAAAACATATTTGAAATATATCATTGCATTATTATTTTAGTTTGTTGTATTTCGTTACCCGAGCATGTCCCTACTTGTGGGGGTGACCAGAAGCATGTCATTGCGGCATCGATGACATGGCACCAACTGTGACAGTGAGAAGAGATTATGGCATCTCCTTCAGTACTTGCGAGGTACATTGGCCACATTATGTTGAGGAGACGTATGGACTGGTCCTAGGATATATGCATATGATTATAGAGGATGGTTGTTATGTATGCCCACACTCCATTTCACGTTCGGTACATAGGGTCTGCAACTCTATGTGCATCTCTGTTCTGATACAAGTTATTCGTCTCAATGGGTACATCCACATGATACGATTTACCTTATTGACTTTGCATCGTATCATTTTATGTTACTTTATCTCTTGATGTTATTGCAGTTATTATTATTGTTACTTGTGCCTTTATCCGTATTGGGCATTCGGCTCATTCCGTAGATATTTGATTCAACAGGTTCACCTCCGGGCGGGGTGTGAAGAGAGATAAATTGAGCTCTAGGACTTTTGAATAGAGAGAGCTAGCCATTTTTGTAGCATATGCTGGTAATCTAGATTTGACTGACTAAATAATATGTAATGAACACTTTACCCTAGGGCTCTCAAATGATGTTTGATGATGTACTCCTAACATTTCAATTATGGAATTATGTCTTATGTTATGATTACTATGATAGTAACATGTCAACCCTAATCGGGTTGGGGTGTTACATTATATGGCCATATTCAGCTTCAATATGGTCATATCAGAAGCATTTTTCCTCTTGAACTTCTTCAAATCTTGAGTTTTCTTCACAAAAATCACCGAGCTTCATAAGAAAACTACAAAACTCAAATAAAACACAAATAAGTTTCTAAATTATAAATTGTATATCAAAGTGACTTCTATATATATATATATATATTGTAAAGATTTGTATTTATTATCATATCAGTTACAAAGAATTTGGGTGAGTGAATTCAAACGTTTACCCTCTATTATGTAGGTACAATTAGGAGGTTTCCTCTTCGAATGATTTAAATGCTATTGTCGGAGGTTTGACTCGAGTTTGCGAGTGATTGAACTAATTTAATGTTAAATTGAAGCTTTCATTATGATTAGGATGGTGATTAATGCGTCCCCGGTTAGTTGATTGAGCCAATTACTCGTGTTTTCAGGTGAATATGATTTGATTTTTAATAGAGGTATCCGGATTCGAGTTAATACGCATAAACAAGCTCTATTTTCGAATTTGATTGGGTCATGGGTTCGAATCAATCACGCGAGATTGATAGGAGTGTTTAATTTGATCGAAACCACATTTTTTTGGGGAGATATTGGCTCGCCAGAGGAAGCCGGAAGCGGTGGCCGGAGGGGAAGAGTCGACCGGGGGGGGGGGTTAGGTCGGGTTTTTTAAGGAATTTATACTTCTGGCCCCTATGGTTTATATTGTTGTCATTTTATGTTAAAATTTTATAAATCAAGTTTTAAATATTGCATTTCCAACACAAAACTTTATAGAAATAAATTTGAATTAATAATATATTTTATTTTTATAAAATCTTTGAAAACCTTTTATAGTTTGTTAAATATTTAAACTTATTTTATTTATTTTCAAATTTGATATTTAAGCTTCATAAATACCAATATACTTTTATAAATTTATAAAAATATATTTATAAACGATATGATTATAATTCGAATTGAATGACAACACTGATGCATTCACATCGAAATAACGTAGATTCCATTCATTAACATAAACGGGTTTGGGTTAGAAATGGGTCAGATGTGACACTAGCACACACACACACACACAATATATATATATATATATATATATACTAACACACAAACACACGCACACAAAACGCACACAGCAGCAGCCATGGCTGCCGTGTGGTGTTCTCCGACTCCACACACAACGCACACACTCTCACACGCATCACCACACCACCGCACGACTGCACCCGACCATGCAGGCACACACGCACCACCGCACACCCAAATGATATCGAACCAGAACGTAATAACTACACGAAATGGAATGAGATAAGAAGGAAAGATCACGTGCGGGTTAATGACGAGAAACCGATGAAGTCAACGATAAAACGGTGGAGGAGCTCGCCGGAGTGAGGGTTGCGGCCGGTTAGGTTTTCAGGTGATGGCCGTGGGTTTGTGTATATATATATATACATATATAGACATATATATATATACATATATATGTATATATACATATATATATATATATGAATATATATAGATATATATATATATATACATATATATATATACATATACATAGATATATATATATATACATATATATATACATACATATATCTATACATATATATATATACATATATCTATACATATATATATATACAAACATATATCTATATATATATATATATACATATATATATATATATGTATATATACATATATATGTACGTATATATACATATATATGTATATATATACGTATATATACGTATATATATGTACATATGTAGATATATACATATATCTACATTTTTATATTATATGTATATACATGTAGATATATACCATGGCAACAAGTGGTATATGTAGATATATGTAGATATATACATAATCTAGATTCAGAAATACCATGGCAAGTGTATATGTAGATATATACATATATGTATCTGTTGATTTTAATCCTTGGGTATAAATTTGGGTAGTAATACTTTCTCTGAGAATTATAAACAAAAGATTCAAGATGAAATATTAAAGATATCAAAGTTTGCAGATAAGCCAACTTAGAGAAAGTATTACTACCCGAGGCCTACACCTCAGGATGTTCTTTTAGAAGAACATGAATATACTATCAACAATTCCTACAGTGGGAAAATGATTTATGAGTGGAATATAGATGGCTATACAGAAGGCCAAATATATAATATTGTTCATAGAATACTTATGTATAGTAGAATCTGCCAAAATAATGGCAATTCTACGAAAACTATAGCCAATATGGTTATAGCAGGGTTTACAGGATAGCTAAAAGGTTGGTGGGATAATTATCTATCCCAAGATGATAAGGATAAAATCCTTAATAGTATCAAAGAAGAAGACGGAAGTACGGTTAGTAATGCTGTCTGTTCTTTAATTATCAATATTATAGAACAT
The DNA here is from genome assembly GCA_024085815.1 of Flaveria linearis. NCBI lineage: Eukaryota > Viridiplantae > Streptophyta > Magnoliopsida > Asterales > Asteraceae > Flaveria > Flaveria linearis. Next base: position 35,817,555 of record CM044001.1, on the reverse strand, counting down.
TTCACAGGAAGATGGTCGGAAGATTCTGAAAATATTAGAACTTTTCTTCAAAACCTTAGGTCTCCGACTCTCACCTTATTTAGGTGGTATAAGGATACGTTTCTATGTAGGGTTATGGAACTCCCAGAGTCAAATAGCTCTCATTAGAAGTCTAAGTTTATAGATGGTCTTCCCTCTTTATTTGCAGAAAGAGTAAGAAAATCCTTAAGAAAAGGAGAAGTTAGTATTGATTATGATAAGTACACATATGGTAAACTTATAGGAACCTGTGTACAAGAAGGTTTAAATTTATGTTATGAGATAAAATTAAACCAACAGATTAAGAAACATTCTCTTAATGAGAAGAAACAATTAGGGCAATTCTGTGACCAGTTTGGCATAGAATCTACCTCTAGACCTAGGAAGCCTAAAAAAGAGTCTTCCCCTCTGAAGTATCTTAAGAGGAAAAAGAAAAGAGAAGAAAGAAAACTTGATAGGAAAAGAAAGTATGAAGAAAAATCTTCATATAAACCTCTTATTAAATGTAGGAGATGTGGCAAAATTGGTCACAAAGCAAGGACTTGCTGGGTAAAGAAAAAGCTTAATAAGCTAGAAGATAGAGAATTAAAAGAAAAGATTTCAGAAATTCTTTTAAACACAGACTCTGAATTAGAATCTGAACAATCTTTTTTAGAAAATGAAAATATAAACTTTATAGATAATGAAAGTTTTTATACCACAAAAGAGGAGGAAGATATTCCTTATTCCAGTGTTTGCAAACAAGATTGTTGTAAAAACTCTTTAGATATTGAAGAAAAAGATTTATATCAACTTGTCTCACAATTCCAAGGATTGGAATTGAATGTTCTAACAAATGAGATTTTAGACATTCTAAAACTAATTGAAGATAATTCTTTAAAAGAAAAAATAATTCTAGACATTCTAAAGAACACAGAAGGGGAAACCTCTTCTAGTGTGCCGCAAAAGGATCTAAAACCTTTTTCATTAGCAGAACTAAAAAGGCAGCTAAATGAAAAAAATAAAATTCAAAAACCTATAGATATACAGGATTTGAAAAAAGAAATTGATGATCAAAAATTTGAAGTGAAAATACTTTAACAAGATAATAAAAATCTAGAGAAAAGAGTCATAACTCTTGAAACCTCAAAAAATCCTATATCCATTAGACAAATTGTTCAACAGGAACAAGAAAGTTTAGGATTTTTAGATAGTTTATTAGAAATCATCACTACCCAGAAATGGCATATCAGAATAGAACTTCTGATAAGTGATAGATTTTTCATAGAAGTCACAGCACTAGTTGATAGTGGTACTGATTTAAATTGTATTCAAGAAGGATTAATTCCTACTGAGTACTTTCATAAAAATTCTCATTCCCTTAGCTCAGTTAGTGGAGAGAAGCTCCAAATAAAGTATAAAATACCCAAGGCATATATATGCCAAGATAAGGTTTGTATTCCTACTAGTTTCCTACTAGTAAAAAACCTTACAAGCCAAGTTATACTTGGAACTCCATTTTTGAATAAAATATTTCCTTTGAAGTATATAGATACTAAAGGAATCGTTGGATCATTCCAAGGAAAAGAGATATATTTCCTTTTATTGTAAATCCAATATCAAAAGAAATCAATCAAGTAAAAGAAAATCTTTTACAAGCAAAGATTAATCAAATTGAATTCTTACAAAAAGAAATATTTTCTTTGAGCATCCAGGAGAAAATACAAAACCCTAAATTACAGGGAAAAATAAAATTAATTGAAAACCAATTTAGTTTAAAAATATGTAATGACCATCCGAATGCGTTTTGGGAAAGGAAGAAATATATTGTTTCTCTTCCTTATGAAAATGATTTCAAAGAAAATCAAATTCCAACCAAGGCAAGGCCATGTCAAATAAATACACAATATATGGAATTGTGTAAGAAAGAAATTAAATCTTTATTAGACAAAAATCTAATAAGAGATTCAAAATCTCCTTGGTCTTGTACAGCTTTTTATGTAAATAAACATTCAGAACAAGAAAGGGGTGTTCCAAGACTGGTAATCAACTATAAACCCCTAAATAAAGTCTTAAAATGGATAAGATATCCTATAGCAAATAAAAAAGATTTGCTAGGAAAATTGCATGATGCATTAATATTTTCAAAATTTGATTTAAAATTTGGATATTGGCAAATTCAGATTAAAGAGAAAGACATGTATAAAACTGCCTTTACAGTTCCTTTCGGCCATTATGAATGGAATGTAATGCCGTTTGGGTTAAAAAATGCCCCATCTGAATTCCAAAATATTATGAATGATATTTTTATTCCTTATAGTGATTTTATAATAGTATATATAGATGATATACTTGTATTTTCAAATGATATTGAAACTCATTTTAAACACTTAGAGTTGTTTAAAATATCGTTATAAAAAATGGTTTAGTAATATCTAGATCAAAAATGATGCTTTTCCAAACCAAAATAAGATTTTTGGGTCACAATATTGAAACTGGAAATATAATTCCAATCAATAGAAGCATTGAATTTGGGACAAAATTCCCAGACATAATAACTGATAAAACTCAGTTACAAAGATTTTTAGGAAGTCTTAATTATATTCTTCCTTATTACAAAGATCTTGCAAAAGATACAGCTATTTTGTATGATAGACTAAAAAAGGATCCAAAACCTTGGTCTATAGAACATACAAAAGCAGTCCAGACCATTAAACAAAAGGTAAAAAACCTTCCTTGTTTAATGATAACTAACCCACATTGGGAAAAAATTATAGAAACAGATGCTTCTGACATTGGTTATGGGGGAATACTAAAACAAATATCTCCTACTGATAAGCAGGAACATCTGATTAGGTTCCATTCAGGAAAATAGAACAATAGCCAAAAGAACTATGCTACTATTGCAAAAGAAATCCTTGCAATAGTCAAATGTGTTTTAAAATTTCAAGATGATTTATACAATCAAATGTTTTTAATAAAGACAGATTGCCACGCAGCCAAATATATGTTTAATAAAGATTTGAAACATGATGTCTCTAAACAAATGTTTACTAGATGGCAATCTTATTTAGCTCCATTTGATTTTGAAATTATCTATAAAAAGGAACTGAAAATAGTCTTCATGATTTTCTTACCAGAGAATATCTAAATGGTCTACAATAAAAAATCATTAGGACCATTGAAGATGGTATATGAAGATCTTCAACAAGACAAAGAATATTGCTTAATAGCACTCCAAATAGAGGTCAAAGATGCTATGAAATAGATCATGATATGACTATCAGTCCATTAACAAAAATCTATGTTAAAGGACAAATTGAAATTAGTATCATTGGTCTGAAAAGAAGACTAAATGATATAAAAACAAAAGAAATTATAATTTCTTGTGGATAATCCATATGATTTGAGATTTGCAGGATGATCCAAGGGATCGTGGCGGTGGAAGATCTTCCTCTCATAGGGGAAGAGGCAATCCTCACATTATTTCCCAAAGAGGAAATATGAAGTTGGTGGCTGAAAACATTGCATCAACTCAAGGATCCACTTCAGGATCAAACAAAACTCTACATAAAGAGTTTCAAGCCTATAAGGCTACCAAAGAAGAAATCCTTTATAAGGAATTTCTGGCTGAAAAAGCCGTGAGAGAAAATTCTCAAGAAATAACTACATCATATGCAAAAACAGTCTCAGACGATTCTGATGACGAAAACTGGGTGAAAATGCCCAATACAGAAGTCATACTTCTGTTAGAAAATAGAGATCTTAAATGGAAAGATCAACCATGGCTGTTAATAAACAGATACATGGATACAGGATTCTATCCTGCAGACACATATAAGCCAAGAGCTTATTATGAAAACATTTGAAAAAAGAATGTTGCGAGATAGTAAACTATCAAGGTTCCAAAAATAAAGGAATCTATTTCAGCAAAATTGTTGTTAAGCAGATAATATCTATTGAAGCTTGGGGAGTATCTCCTCTTAAAGAAAGGGAATTAATATGTCACATCCGGTAATTTTCCGTTACCAAACTCCGTTAGTTCCCTTAAGTCTTGCATACACGTGTCGTGAGCACACACTAGTCGTCGCTTAACGTTGGTGACCTAATAATAATTAATCATGTTAATTTAATAATAATCTAGTTGATTAGATGATTATTGTGTTATGCTTATGTGTTTACGCGATTTAAATGTTAACGGTAAATTTTATCGCGTAACGTGGAAACGCGTGTGTTAATTCGTATGTTGTGTGTTTTTATAAAGATAAAATATATATTTGTTAGTATTAGTTTATATAGTTATTAAGTGGTTAAAAACACTTTTAAAAAGGGGGTTAAAGCTTACTTTTTATAAAAATGCTAAATAGAAGGGTTAAAGGGGTAATTAGTGAAAATTAATTAAAACAAAATAACCCTAAACCCCCACCCCCACCCCATCGGCCGCAAGTATGTCGAAATTGTTGTTGTTTGATGATGTTGATATGTTAGTTTGATAGTATACATGTTGTTTAACGTTGATTATGCAAGAAAACTACACTTTTGATTGGTTGTTCATATTTTTGATGAAGATGAACCCTAAATTCGAATTTCATGTGGATCATGTGGAATTGATAGTTGTTTGATGTTGTTGAGATGATAATTAGATAGTATGAATGCTACAATACATGAATCTTGCAAGAAATTGATGAATTGGGAGCTTTGTTCATGGGTTACTAATAATAGTAACTTTATTTTGCATGTAATGTGGAATTGCTAATGCAGTGATGATATGGATGTGTTTTTTATGTTGATTGGGTGCTAGATTGTTGATATGAATGCTAGAAATCTTAGAATGAATGTTGTTGTTCATATCTTGCCAAAAGTAGAAACTTTATCTATGATGATTGTTGAATTATGATAGTTGGAAGTTGTTGATCATGTTTAGGTGTTGGTATGAACTTGAAATGGTATGTTATTGTAAGGCCCCACTCCCGGGCACCTCAAAGTTGGTCATTCATCGCACATAAAACGTTTTAAAACACATATTTACTTTGCAGCGGAATTAAAAAAAACATACATTAATAACAAAAACATGTCATTTATTTCATTACAACATTCTTTTTATCAAAAAAAAATACAACGACATGTCAAAATAGGGATGCCAGCCTCCACAACTGAGTAGTCGCCCTGTGCCACCCTCAACAACATACCTGCCAACTGGAAAATACATAAAAGTCAGCGTTGCTGAGTGAGTTCTAGTTTTATAATAAAACATACTTTACTTTTCGTCAAAAACCGTTCCTTACTTCTTTCATAAACATACTATACTTTCGTAGGTGAACACACGTCATACGTACATACACATAGAAAATATCATTATTATCTTCTGTTCTCATTCGTCCTTTATCTACAACGTTCATTCATTCTCTGTCTATCATTTGTTCATTATCTCTCTTTAACTTTCATGCATTCTCTATCTTTCACTTCTATCTAGATCCGGTCACACTTTACCCTCTTCATGGCACACAGCCATGATTACTGAGGTCGAGTGACAAAGATCCCGTTTCATACATCAGTATTATGTTCCATCCGTTCATTATTTTCATTCGTTCGTTCTTTAGCTCTCATTACGTTCATTATCTTTCATTCATTTCGTACTTTCTTTCTCTCACATTTATCTCTCTCGTTCATCAACTCACGCCATACTCCCGACTCATGTCCGAAGACTGATACTGTTCCGGAGCATGCGATCCTCTATTCATTCATCTCATCTCACTCCCTCGCACTACTCCTGACTCATGTCCGAAGACTGATACTGTGCCGGGGCCTGCTCACAAACCCCCGACTCATGTCCGAAGACTGATACAGTACCGGAGCATGCGATACTCTACTCATTCAACTAGATCCTGTCTCATGCAATATCCCCGACTCATGCTCGAAAGCTGATGCTGTGCCGGGGCCTGCTCACAAACCCCCGACTCATGTCCGAAGACTGACACAGCACCGGGATACGCGACAAAGATCCCATACGAGTCAATCACAGAGATTGAACTCCATCCGAGTCTGTTGCAACACAAAGTCGCTCACCTCATAACTATACTTGGCGTTATGCCACACCCCCGAAGTTAAACATAACTCGGGTAACAACACCCCCACCGAAATGGGTAACATCACCCCCACCGAAGTGGGTAACTACACCCCCACCGAAATGGGTAACATCACCCCCACCGAAGTGTGTAACTACACCCCCGCCGAAATGGGTAACATCACCCCCACCGAAGTGGGTAACTACACCCCCACCGAAATGGGTAACATCACCCCCACCGAAGTGGGTAACTATGACATACTACACCCCCAACTATGTGGGTAACTACTATACACCATGTCCCACACCGAAGGTCAGTCACAAGACTGGAACCCCTACGTGCACCCTTAAAGATTAGCTGAACTACACGCGGCTGAGCTTGAGGCAATTAGAGCCGTGCACTTTGGTACACTTTGCTTGCGAGTCTCTCATGTTTTCATTCATTCATTAAGGATTCATTGTCATTCATTATCGTCTAGATTTTGTCAGACTTTATTATGATATTTCATTCGTGAGCATACATCCTTCACACTTACAGATAATAATTGTTATTATTATCATCATTCGTTCAATTCATACTCTTTCATTATCTTTCACTTTATTAATGATAATACTTTTTCGTAAGGTTCTAACCATTCTTCATCATGTCATTTCATACATAACAATATTTAAATAATAATATTGTTAACAATAATAAAATACTGATAATAGTATCAGTAATAATAAGGGTTAATCATTTATCATCATTACATGCATAAAACATCATTATTAACTAACCCTAGTCATTAATCATGCGAAACCCTACTGCACAAACTCCAAGAAAATTCTGTTAAAAATTCTAAGTGTTTGGGTGTATGAGCCCTGTTCAGTCGTATGAGCCCTGCTCAGTCGTATGAGCCCTACTCGGTCGTTTCATTCCCCAGACTTAGGAAATTTCTACTGGTCATACGACCACTGTTCAGTCGTATAACCCCATACTTAGAATTTCTAATGGTCATACGACCACTGTTCAGTCGTATAACCCCACACTTAGAATATTTCTGATGGTCATACGACCACTGTTCAGTCGTATAACCCCACACTTAGAAAATTTCTAATGGTCATACGACCACTGTTCAGTCGTATAACCCCACACTTAGAATATTTCTAATGGTCATACGACCATTGTTCAGTCGTATAACCCCACACTTAGAATATTTCTAATGGTCATACGACCACTATTTGGTCTTATTAGTCGTATTAGCAGCCTATTCATGTGTCTAAGTTGTATTCCAGACCCCAAACATCATAATACCTATTTCTAAGCATGTACATACGGATTCAGGCATAACTTAACACAAACATAGACATACGTTCACCCTAAAACATACTCTATAATCATACCCAGGTACATAACATACGGGTTTCATACACAAATCCATAAAAACATACATACATGCATTTTCCAGCCCCAAATCATTTTAAAAACGAGTAAAAACGGGGTCTAGAAACTCACCTGAAACAATCTTTCAGTAGCTCACTACAAATCCGAGACTCACCTTCGTATTCTGCTCCTAAGTCCCGAGAACAGACACAATTGACCAAGAACTTCGGTTTAGAACTCGAAACCCAGCTGAAACCGAACTCATATAAAAGAAAACTCACCTTTTCAGCTGCTTCTTCCTCTTTCTCTCTCTAGAACCGAGAGCTTTCTCTCTCTCCTTTCTTCCTTTCAGCCGATTGAAGATGGTGAAGGAGGGATGGGCGGCCATGCCCCTTTAAACCTTAAAATAATAAGGTTTTGTACCTTGTACACTTTATCCCCCTCCACTTTTGTCCATTATCTATTCTTTCCATTTACTTTTCTTTTTCTTTTCTTTTAATGAAATTTCGGGGTGTTACAAGTCTACCCCCCTTAAAGGGGTTTCGTCCCCGAAACCTGTTGTTCCTTAAACCCTTATGGCAATACTGTCTCACCTCTCTTCCAGTCTCTCACCTGAAATTCAATCGCTCTACCTCGTTTATCAGCATTTGTCTTTTGCTCTATCTTTGACTATTCTGCATTGGCAACCCATGCATACTGATCAATGATCATTTGACCAGGAACTACGGCCTCAAATATGCCATGTAGAGTATGGTCACTATAATCAAAAGAAACACCACAAGATATTGAGCAAAGGCTTTGCGTCATAATCATTGAGCTTCAGAGCATCACTGAGAACCCTCAGCTTTGGTGCGTGAAGAACTCGGCCTTCAACTTGTGTAAAGTTGCTGCTTATGGAAATACCACAAGCCCTTGTTTGATGTTCCTTCTCCTTTTGTTTCTGTTCTCCTCTGATCCTCGTCCCTCAACGCTGTACCTTTGGACACAAATCCATCATCATTGTTTCGCCTCCCTTTCCCCTTCTTAACCCAGACTCTCTCCTCCGCTTCGCCCGTTATCACCGTCGCCTCCCGCTCATCGTACGTCCTTCCCGGTGAAACCTTCATCTTAATCCATTGTCGCAGATCGGCACCGAACTTTTATCGGGCACCACCAATCAATTCATTTCTTTTGCAGCACTTGGTGCTTGCCTCATAAGTTACCATTCAATTCACCCGGGGGTGTACGTCTATCCACCTACGTCTATCAGGGATGGTCTATCAGAAAAACAAGCGCTCTCTCAGTTCTATTGCGGGGTCCTTTAGTGCACTGGGTAATCTAGTAGACTTACCTATAGTAGCTCCTAAGTCGAATGACATCGATTCTTTCTATTCCTAACATGCAACTTATCACAAAAGACAGCAGGAATTAAACCTGAGCCATAATCAAACTACACAAAGGCTAAAGGTTAATTGACTAGAAACGTACCTGACGTAACATCGGGGTTCACCCTAGCCTCCTCCCGCGTCATCGTGTAGTTGCTGCGTTTGCCCTCCGTCCTTCTCTTCCGGGCTTCTTCACTCCCGAACCTTCCACCCTTGGCTTCTCACAATCCCTGCTCATGTGACCTTCCTCCCCACAAGAATAACACCTCCCCATACCGCAGTTCTTCGCCACATGTCCGGTCCTACCACAACGGAAACAGACATTTGTCCCCAGTCTACATTCCCCGGGGTGCTTGTATCCACACTTGTCACACTTTCCTAACCCCGTCTCAGTTATGACCACACGCTGATCATCCACCCGTGCACCTTTGTTACTTGGAGCGACTTCGCCACGTTCCAATCGCTTCCCGTTCCAATCCCGATCACCTTCTCCTTTCTTGCTAGCTCCTGTCACCACCATGGATCTTTCATCGTATAACCTTCCCGCCAAATCTATCGCCGATCTAAACGTACTCGGTCGGGCAGCGATCATGTGCCTGCGAATATCCGCTGGCAAACCCTGAATATACCGCTTTATCTTTCGGGATAGAGGGGTCACCTGATCCGGCACCAGACGTGCCATCTCGTTAAATTTTGTGGTGTACTGTTGATGCGTCATCGTCCCCGCTTCTAACTGCAGGAATTCCCTTTCTACCTTGTCCATCTCACGGTGAGGACAGAACTCCTCAATCACTAACCTCTTCAACTCTGGCCATCTCATCCTTCCGATAACCCGACTACCCTCAACTTGAACTATGTTGTCCCACCAGCATAAAGCTAAATCCACGAAAGTATGAGCGGCAAACTTAACTTTCTGATCTTCCCGGCACTCACTAATTTCCAGTACCGCTTCCATCTCTCTGACCCAATGATGAGCCGCGGCAGCAGTGCCATTACCATCAAAAGTTGGGGGTTTGCATCGCCGAAATGCCCCGTAATCACAGCCTCGTGCCGTCTCCGGCGCAGGCTCTTCTTCCTCTTCGTCATCGAAGAAAACCGTTTCAGTCTCGGGCCGTCTCCTTGAGCCCGATGATCTACCCCTTTCCTGTCTTTCCCCGTCTCTGACAGCCTTTACCACCTCGGTCACTACAGATGGTAGGATCGTCTGCATGACCTGATGCACTTCTTCAACTACCGCCTCTTTCACCGAGGCTCTCAAGTTAGCACTCTCATCACCACCTCCCGGTTGAGGTGTTTCGGGTTCCTCGTGAGCCACCTGCTCCACTCTAGATCGTGCTCTCGTGACTCGTGGTTCAACACCACGTCCGTCACTACCTTCACCACGGGAAGCCTTAGAAGGTCTACCACCGACCATTCTCTAACTTACACTGAAAGATTTAAACACTAACATGGTCATTCAAGGGAATAGCCCAGTTCATGTCAAGTATAGTAAGTCTCTAATTACAGTGATCAGTTGTGATTAGCCACTTACCTTACTTTTCATACCCCGAGCATTACCTGTCCTGACTACATTAGCATCTAAATCTAACAGTAACACATAATCACATAACATGCACACACAATGCCGGTTAACTTTAAGAAAATACCTAATGGCACGCAGCTACTCAGTTTGGCATCCCTTCCCTTTCCGTCCCATTCTCAGTTTAAGACTAGGTTTATTATGAAAATTTACCCATTTCACTTAAACTTTGGCTCTTATACCAACTTGTAAGGCCCCACTCCCGGGCACCTCAAAGTTGGTTATTCATCGCACATAAAACGTTTTAAAACACATATTTACTTTGCAGCGGAATTAAAAAAAAACCATTCATTAATAACAAAAACATGTCATTTATTTCATTACAACATTCTTTTTATCAAAAAAAAATACAACGACATGTCAAAATAGGGATGCCAGCCTCCACAACTGAGTAGTCGCCCTGTGCCACCCTCAGCAACATACCTGCAACTGGAAAATACATAAAACTCAGCGTTGCTGAGTGAGTTCTAGTTTTATAATAAAACATACTTTACTTTTCGTCAAAAACCGTTCCTTACTTCTTTCATAAACATACTATACTTTCGTAGGTGAACACACGTCATACGTACATACACATAGAAAATATCATTATTATCTTCTGTTCTCATTCGTCCTTTATCTACAACGTTCATTCATTCTCTGTCTATCATTTGTTCATTATCTCTCTTTAACTTTCATGCATTCTCTATCTTTCACTTCTATCTAGATCCGGTCACACTTTACCCTCTTCATGGCACACAGCCATGATTACTGAGGTCGAGTGACAAAGATCCCGTTTCATACATCAGTATTATGTTCCATCCGTTCATTATTTTCATTCGTTCGTTCTTTAGCTCTCATTACGTTCATTATCTTTCATTCATTTCGTACTTTCTTTCTCTCACATTTATCTCTCTCGTTCATCAACTCACGCCATACTCCCGACTCATGTCCGAAGACTGATACTGTTCCGGAGCATGCGATCCTCTATTCATTCATCTCATCTCACTCCCTCGCACTACTCCTGACTCATGTCCGAAGACTGATACTGTGCCGGGGCCTGCTCACAAACCCCCGACTCATGTCCGAAGACTGACACAGTACCGGAGCATGCGATACTCTACTCATTCAACTAGATCCTGTCTCATGCAATATCCCCGACTCATGCTCGAAAGCTGATGCTGTGCCGGGGCCTGCTCACAAACCCCCGACTCATGTCCGAAGACTGACACAGCACCGGGATACGCGACAAAGATCCCATACGAGTCAATCACAGAGATTGAACTCCATCCGAGTCTGTTGCAACACAAAGTCGCTCACCTCATAACTATACTTGGCGTTATGCCACACCCCCGAAGTTAAACATAACTCAGGTAACAACACCCCCACCGAAATGGGTAACATCACCCCCACCGAAGTGGATAACTACACCTCCACCGAAATGGGTAACATCACCCCCATCGAAATGGGTAACTACACCCCCACCGAAATGGGTAACATCACCCCCACCGAAGTGGGTAACTACACCCCCACAGAAATGGGTAACATCACCCCCACCGAAGTGGGTAACTATGACATACTACACCCCCAACTATGTGGGTAACTACTATACACCATGTACCACACCGAAGGTCAGTCACAAGACTGGAACCCCTACGTACACCCTTAAAGATTAGCTGAACTACACGCGGTTGAGCTTGAGGCAATTAGAGCCGTGCACTTTGGTACACTTCGCTTGCGAGTCTCTCATGTTTTCATTCGTTCATTAAGGATTCATTGTCATTCATTATCGTCTAGAGTTTGTCAGGCTTTATTATGATATTTCATTTGTGAGCATACATCCTTCACACTTACAAATAATAATTGTTATTATTATCATCATTCGTTCAATTCATACTCTTTCATTATCTTTCACTTTATTAATGATAATACTTTTTCGTAAGGTTCTAACCATTCTTCATCATGTCATTTCATACATAACAATATTTAAATAATAATATTGTTAACAATAATAAAATACTGATAATAGTATCAGTAATAATAAGGGTTAATCATTTATCATCATTACATGCATAAAACATCATTATTAACTAACCCTAGTCATTAATCATGCGAAACCCTACTGCACAAACTCCAAGAAAATTCTGTTAAAAATTCTAAGTGTTTGGGCGTATGAGCCCTGTTCAGTCGTATGAGCCCTGCTCAGTCGTATGAGCCCTACTCGGTCGTTTCATTCCCCAGACTTAGGAAATTTCTACTGGTCATACGACCACTGTTCAGTCGTATAATCCCATACTTAGAATTTCTAATGGTCATACGACCACTGTTCAGTCGTATAACCCCACACTTAGAATATTTTTGATGGTCATACGACCATTGTTCAGTCGTATAACCCCACACTTAGAAAATTTCTAATGGTCATACGACCACTGTTCAGTCGTATAACCCCACACTTAGAAAATTTCTAATGGTCATACGACCACTGTTCAGTCGTATAACCCCACACTTAGAATATTTCTAATGGTCATAGGACCACTGTTCAGTCGTATAACCCCACACTTAGAATATTTCTAATGGTCATACGACCACTATTTGGTCTTATTAGTCGTATTAGCAGCCTATTCATGTGTCTAAGTCGTATTCCAGACCCCAAACATCATAATACCTATTTCTAAGCATGTACATACGGATTCAGGCATAACTTAACACAAAAATAGACATACGTTCACCCTAAAACATACTCTATAATCATACCCAGGTACATAACATACGGGTTTCATACACAAATCCATAAAAACATACATACATGCATTTTCCAGCCCCAAATCATTTTAAAAACGAGTAAAAAGGGGGTTTAGAAACTCACCTGAAACAATCTTTCAGTAGCTCACTACAAATCCGAGACTCACCTTCGTATTCTGCTACTAAGTCCGGAGAACAGACACAATTGACCAAGAACTTCGGTTTAGAACTCGAAACCCAGCTGAAACCGAACTCATATAAAAGAAAACTCACCTTTTCAGCTGCTTCTTCCTCTTTCTCTCTCTAGAACCGAGAGCTTTCTCTCTCTCCTTTCTTCCTTTAAGCCGATTGAAGATGGTGAAGGAGGGATGGGCGGCCATGCCCCTTTAAACCTTAAAATAATAAGGTTTTGTACCTTGTACACTTTATCCCCCTCCACTTTTGTCCATTATCTATTCTTTCTATTTACTTTTCTTTTTCTTTTCTTTTAAATGATATTTCGGGGTGTTACAGTTATTGATGAAATATGCATACATTGGATGTTTAGTAGATTTTGGGATGTACTTTTCCAAAAGGGAAACTTTATTTTGGATGAACCTTGGATATTGGGAATTGGACATGTTCATGGCATTAGGATTATGCTAGAATGCTTGTTGTGGATGCCTAACATGATAGAACTTGTTAATTAGGTTGTATGGAATGTTTATTTGGTTATGTGTGGTTATTGCACTTTGATGATCATGTATGGTATTGAATGTTGATTAGTAACTAGGACATCATGTTTGGGACTGGAAATCAATCATCTTGATACATGTCGAATGTGTTGTGGTTCGTATGGATGATTCATTGGAAAATTATCTGTTTTGACCCATATATGCTAATTCATGGTTATAGATCACATGAGTAGGTTATGCATGGTTTGACCTTTATATGATACACTAGTGGTGTTATGGATACACTGAGCATGCTAGATGTTAAGGACTTACATAGCTTGTATTATATTTACATAGTATGGTGATCTTAGCAATGCATTGGAATGTTAACCATGTATGATATATGCTCAAGTCTGTTTAAATGGTTTACAACACATAATGTCACCAACGGGTCAAATGGGTCAACTAGGTCATATGTATTGTCACACCCCCGCTGACAGTGGAAACACGGGGATGCGAGCTAGACGGGATCGTCATAACACATGGTATACGATAGAGAAGCAATATAAGTATGATGACAAGCGTGTCATGATGACACCCGAACACAAATGGGGACTTGTGTTGCGTTAAGTCAATACTCACGACAACATAGCCATAAGCATAACATGTAAGGATCACATAACCATATAGACTAACATTGTTTAGTTTCCCACAACCCAGGAACAAGTGTTTAAAAGAATGTTAATTGTTTAGTGGACTGCAACAATGTACAAAAGAATTGTTCATCATGTATGTTCAGTTTCAAAAATGCTTCCAAGGGTCTCCACTAAAAGGCAGCACTCCTAGAACTTCAATTACCTTGATCACCTAAAAAGAGATGCTCAAAATGGTCAACATAATTATTGGTGAGCTTCGCAGGTTTTAAGTAATAAAAGATGTTAAGATGAAAACAACTTGTAAGTTTAATAAGAGTTACCGTGACTACACTTATGTGTAAGCGGTTTTACCAGTTACAAATAGCTACAGCCAAACCTATTCATAGGTTCCTCACGGGAATTGATGGCTGTAAAGAAAGCATTCCTAAAGCGTAAATAGTTTAAAATGACGTAGCAAGATCCACAAAGCGCATACGTATAGATTACAACCAAACCAATCCTTAGGTCCCATTACCGGGATTAAGGGTTGTATTGAAAGGTTTTCCATAGCATAATAAGTTTAACATGACGTAGCTAGATCCACAAAGCGCATACGTAATAGGTTACAACCAAACCAAACCTTAGGTCCAATTACCGGAACTAATGGTTGTATTGAAAGACAAGTTTCACATGACGTAGCAAGATCCACGAAGCGCATATGTATAGATTACAACCAAACCAATCCTTAGGTCCCATCACCGGGATTAATGGTTGTAATGGATGCTCGACAAAGAAGAACCACAAAGTAGACCGACAAAGAAGAACCACACCGCCGAGAGCATCCAAGGTCAATAGCATTCACAAGTAATATCATACAACACATAGCATCAAGGTAATAGCTCATAGTAATGTAAAGCCACCAG
Source organism: Flaveria linearis (assembly GCA_024085815.1). Lineage (NCBI taxonomy): Eukaryota > Viridiplantae > Streptophyta > Magnoliopsida > Asterales > Asteraceae > Flaveria > Flaveria linearis. Next base: position 35,802,256 of record CM044001.1, on the reverse strand, counting down.
GTAACTTACAAGGTAGCAACATAGCATAAAGTCAAGTGTCGTATTAGCATCATTCAACAAGATAAGCAAGATAAGTTAACCATACGAGTTGCAGCAGACTTCCACTAAGGAAGATGCTTGAAAATGTGTTAAGTAAGCGAGCATTCTTTTCCCTCCCCAAGTTTGAAAATGTTTAAAAGTTATATAAGCATAAAAAAGGGGCCACGAAACTCACTGAATAGATGATAAGCACGAATGATGAATATTCCCAACAGTAGAATGCTATGAATAGTCAACACCTATTGACAGTTACTGACAAGCATTAATAATGAGCATAAAGCATAGATGATGTTCAATAGGTTCGGGCAGTTTCGGTTCGGTCGTGGTTAACACTTGCACGCAAACACACACTATAGATCTTATGTAGATCCGAGTACTGGAAGCGTTGCCATTGTAGATGATATTTGTGTAAAAGTGTTATTGTTTTCAAAGAAGTGTTTGTTAAGTACTTGTGTTATAAATCATTTGTTACTAATTGCACAATGTTAAGTTGATTGGATTTTGATATAACACTAATAAGTCCAATAGTGTTAATCTTAAAGATCGTCATTAGCAATGGCAACCGTGTCGATGCCACCTTAACATCACACAACAACACACACCACACACAGGAAGACTGACTTCACACACAATGATTCCATATGCATGACAAGACCAGACGCACGACTGGACACTCCATTCGCACGAATCAACTTTCAGTCATGCGAATCAGCTTCATTCGCACGATTGAACTCCCATTCGTGCGACTAAGCACTCAGTCGTACCACACGGCACCCAATCGCACGACTCAACCTTCCATTCGCACGATTCAACCTTCAGTCGTGCGAATCAGCTTCATTCGTATGACTGAACTCTCATTCGTGCGACTGGACCTTCAGTCGCGCGATACACACAGTCACACACATTCATCCACATTGACTCAATCGCACACACTCTCAATCGCATGAATTCAATCGCACGACACACCCATACGCGTGGACTCAGTCGCACGACTCACTCAGTCGCACGGCTCAGTCGCCTGAATGGCCCAGTCGCCCTGTACAGCAGGTCGCGTCTGCTGAAGCACCGAGCAGCATCCAGCTGCTCCGAGCACTCGTTTTACACCCCAAGGACTTCCAGAATCCACATTCTAACATGTCTAAACAAGAAACACACTCAGAAGCGCAACACACAAGCCCTCACGACCTCATGTGCTCGAATGAACCCGAGCACCCGAAACCCTAGAAAACGCAGAAGTGAAATCGAGCAGGAAACGGGCCACCAAGGTTGTCTACCTGCTTGAAACGTGTTGTCTAGGCTGTAGTCGAGGTTCAACCAACGAAAACGAGATGAAAACGGGGCGGTTCGGTGCCAAGATGAAGTAGAAAAGTGGAGAAGAAGAAGAAGGGAGTGAAGAAGAAGAAGCAGAATGTGAAGGCTAGGGCTAGTGTGGGGTATTTATACCCAGCCCTAGTTTGGCAAATGTCAAGTTTAGACCCTGCATTTAGCCCCCAAGTCCTCAAACTTGTTTCGGTTGATAACGACGTAGATACGCGCGTTATACTAATTATAAGGATGTGATTAATGTTGTTTATATCTTGAATATGTTGTTGTTAATGATGTTTATATTACGTAACATAGTATAACTAGTGATGTCGGTTGTGATTATTCGTGAGCGTTTTGAATGATATGATTGCAAATATTGATAACACCACTGAAACGGAAAACAAATCAAACATGATGTCCTCACGAATAATCTATGAAGATGAAAAATGAACGCTCTAAGGATAGTTAACGTAATTTCAAGTTAAATGAGGGACCTTGAGGTGATGGATGTCACATGTATGTTGTCTTTATAAAACCTTGAGTTCATTGATTGTAAAGCACTTAGAGTTTCCTTGGGATTTCTGTGTACATGTACTTATGTACTTTTGTATTCTAGGTAACCATTGAAGGTTGTCTTTCCACTTGTTCTTGTCAAGTTAAGCCTTAGAAATCTATCATGTGTATCAGGTGAGTTCATGCCCCACTATTCACTTAACCTCTTTTGGGAGAGATAGCATACGGGTAACTTTACTAACGCTTTATATATTTAAGATGTGTATAATATAGTGTTGTTTACCTTGATAAAGTCCTCACACTTTCGAATTATTAATATTGAATAGTGGGAAAATTTGGGTAGTACTACTGGGTCTGACGATCCCCACCTGTGTGACTCGAGGTCAACCGGGTGCAATTTGTCCTATGAACATTTGTCACGACATGGTAAGTCATGGCAGGAGGCAAAAACTATCACAGTCAGCTTCAATTGCGAAATCACTATGAGTTAATATTTGTTGTTAATAGACTAGCTATCTGTTACAATACACATGCTTATATATACCACAATTATTAAACTGTTATGTTTAAAAGCAAACTCTTGAACTCACTAACCATTGTGTTGACATTTTAGTATGCTATTCTCAGGTCGATAATCCAGCTTGCCAATAGGAGCAATGCACGGGTCGAGCATGCATTTTGAGACTTAGACTATAAACGCATTTACTTGTCCTTACATTTTGGGTTTTAAACAATTGGTTGACGCATGTTTTGCCATATTATACATTTTTATATTTTGGGTTTGCTTCATCTACAACACGCTTCCGCATGATTTTAAAGTTTGAATTTTGGTTTGTTCTATTTAAAAGTTGGCATATAGAGTCGTTCCGAGTAACTATTGATTGTGATCCAGGTTTGTTCACACGCCTCGCGGTAAAACTCCGCACGTGGATTTTAAGGGTGTGACAGATTGGTATCAGAGCCATTGGTTATAGAGAACTAGGTTGCATACACACTAGAATATAACCGCACATAGTTAGTTAGTTACTTGTTCCTGATTTCTCTACTGTATACTCATTGGCATACACATCACACTCTCTGTAGCATGGCATCATCATCTAGAGCTCCTGGTAAGCGACCAGCATCACCCACTCGATCAGAGTCCCCACCTCCCGGACCAGTACCCGACAATGGACGCGACTGGCCTCGCTTAGACTACCCACAAGGAGAGTTTGACTGGGATCAGCCTTTCGCCCTGATAGAGCGCGACCCTCCATGAGACTGGAATTTTTATCCTGAGTTCGTGGACCATATTATGTATAGGGAACGTGTACCTACCCCGAGGCCTAGAACTAGAACCAACACCGAACAACCACTACCTTCACTCCCGCGGACTGTGCAGTCCAACAAGCAAGTGATTGCTGAGTTGGTGGCAGCACTGGATACGGAACACCACCGAGTCAGGTGACTCACGAGCGACGTTTGTACACTACAGCACGAGGTGTACAAACCACGACACCAGCTGGATACACTTGAGGAACAACATGGTAAGACCTTGGAGGGTTGTTACCACATGCGGGATGGTTATCAGACACTTAGTGGATGCGTGACTGCTCGAGAACAGCGCGACGAAGCAGCCGACAATAGGATTGCTACTTTAGAAGCCCAGTTGGCGGTGCTTCAGATCGCCATAGCTCCTGCTCCTGTGGAGGCCCCCGAGGAGGAGGAGGAACCTGAAGAGGAACCTGAAGAGGAACCTGAGGAAGAACCTATGGAGATGGAAGATAACAGTGACGGGTCGGATATCGTTGACTGATTCTATATTATTTTTTTTCCGTTAAATGACTTGGACTATGTAGCGTTTCTTTCTTTTGGAACCTATGTGGGAAGGGTTATTTCCCCACCCGAACGACAAACTTAAATTTTGACATTGGTGAATACATTATGACTTATTTACAATTTATTTATCTTGGTTATCATTTTTGTTATGAATGTTGTGGATGTGATGATTCATTACTTTCTTATTGTTTACACTACTTTCATGAGATAAATATGTTTGATGTTACTCATTATCATATTTGTGAATGTAAACTGAAAGCAAATGGACGCCCGAGGACGTGGATGTGGTCGAGGGCGTAGGCGCGAACGTGGACGTGGCGCCGGTGATCAAGGCAGCGGTAATATCAACATAACCCCTGCTGAACTAGCTGCCCTGATAAATGAACAAGTCCAGGCAACGGTAGCTGCTGCCCAAGTGGGACAGCCAGCAGGTAAACGATAATAGGAAGTTAAATCCAATGCCATAGTTAATCGTATAGATCTTCTCATCAATGTTTATCGTGTTAAAACAGGACCACCCGTGTGTACTTATAAGTCCTTTATGAACTGTAAGCCACACACCTACAGCGGTACTGAGGGAGCTGTAGGGCTAGTACGCTGGTTCGAGAAGACGGAGTCCATTTTCTCAAAGTGTAACTGTCCACCTGTCGATCAGGTGAAATACGCTACTGGAACTCTGGAAGGTGCCGCGTTGTCCTGGTGGAATGCACAGGTACAAATGCATGGGCAAGCTATGGCAAATGAGCTTCCCTGGGAGGAATTCAAGCAAATGATGACCGAGGAGTACTATCCTCGAAGTGAAGTACAAAAGCTAGAAATGGAATTCTGGCAACTGAAAATGCAAGGTTCAGAAATTGCCGCGTTGTCCACTCGAACCCATGAATTGGCCATGCTATGCCCAGGAATGGTGAACGAGATGCACAAGCGGGTGGAGCACTATATTCGGGGATTGGTGCCCGAGATTCGAAGTATGGTGACTTCCTCCAACCCAGCTACAATCCAGCAAGCAATTCGCTTAGCCCACAAACTGACCGACGAAGCAGTGGAGCAAGGACGGTTACCAAAACGGGGCGCTGTGGCGAGCGTGCCCGATAACAAAAGGAAATACGATGCTTCCAACAACAACAACAAATCATCATCATCCAGCGGTCAACAACAGCCTCAGCAACAACAACCGCAGCAACAACAACGGAGGTTCGATAAAAACCGCAACTTCAACCAGTCGGCTTCAAACAACCAAGGACCAAGCGGTTACGGTGGTAAACAACCGAGGTGCACGCGGTGTAACTATCATCATGTGGGAAGATGTGACAATTTCAAATTTCAGCGTTGCGGAAAAATGGGACACTTAGCCAAGGATTGCCGTGGTGAGTTAGTGAAGAAGCCACAGCAACCTCAAGAGACCCCCAAGGTTGTTTTGAGTGTGGGAAAGAAGGGAATTACAGGCAAAACTGCCCGCAGCTGAGGAAAAATAGTAATGGCAATGGCCAAAATAACAACAACCAAGGCAACAACAACAACAATGATGGCAACGGCAATGGAAACGGTGGTAACAATAATGGAGCCAAAGGGAGAGCCTTCGTCATTGGCTCAGGTGAGGCTCTAAATGACCCTACAACTGTTACTGGTAGGTTTTCTGTCAATGGATGTTTCGCTACAATACTGTTTGATACTGGAGCTGATAGGAGTTTCACATCCTTAAAGTTCTATAGTCTTCTAAGTGATATTCCTTCTGCCTTAGAATCCAAATATGCCATAGAATTGGCCGACGGTAAACAAATCCATGTAACACACATCCTTAGAGATTGTAAGATAGAACTCGTTGGTCATACTTTCGCTATAGATCTTATGCCTGTTACACTGGGAAGTTTTGACGTGGTGGTAGGCATGGATTGGCTCTCTAATAAGCAAGCGGAAGTTATATGTCACGAGAAAATCATACGAATTCCTGTTGGTGACGAAATCCTTACAGTCAGAGGTGATAGGAGTGGTGCAGCGATGGGCATCCTCTCTTACATGAAAGCACAAAAGTTGTTGCAAAAAGGTCGTTTGGCTATTCTGGCACCCGTTACTGATAAGCAACCGGAGGAAAGGCGAATGGAGGACATACCTGTGGTACGATACTTTCCAGAGGTGTTTCCACAGGATCTTCCCGGAGTACCACCTTATCGCCAGGTGGAATTCCAAATCGAACTGACTCCCGGTGCAGCCCCGATTGCTAGAGCACCTTATCGATTAGCACCGAACGAACTACAGGAGTTGTCATCACAACTTCAAGAGCTTTTAGGTAAGGGTTTTATTCGACCTAGCACATCACCTTGGGGAGCCTCTGTCCTCTTTGTTAAGAAGAAAGATGGCACGTTTCGAATGTGCATCGATTATAGGGAATTAAACAAAGTCACAGTAAAGAACCGGTACCCTTTACCTTGTATCGACGACTTATTTCATCAGCTTCAGGGACCAAGCTATTATTCTAAGATGGATTTGAGATCTGGATATCATCAACTTAGAGTCCGAGAAGAAGACATCTCCAAAACTGCATTCCATACTCTTTATGGTCATTACGAGTTCTTGGTCATGCCTTTTGGGTTGACTAATGCACCTGTGGTGTTCATGGACCTCATGAACCGCGTGTGCAAACCCTATCTCGATCAGTTCGTCATCGTGTTTATCGATGATATACTGATATACTCTAAGACCAAGGAGGATCATGAAGAGCACTTACAATTGATCTTGGAATTGTTGAAGAATGAGCAACTATACGCCAAATTCTCTAAGTGTGACTTTTGGATACGAGAAGTGCAATTCCTGGGTCATATTGTTAATGAGAAGGGTATACATGTTGATCCTGCCAAGATTGTAGCGATAAAGAATTGGGCCATACCCAAAACGCCGAGTGAGATAAGGCAAATTCTGGGATTAGCAGGGTATTACCGACGATTCATAGAGGGATTCTCTAAGATTGCACAACCTCTCACAGCCTTGACCCACAAAGGAACGGCATACAAATAGGGTGAAAGTCAAGAGGCGGCTTTTCAACTATTAAAACAGAAACTCTGTAGTGCACCGATATTGGCACTACCAGAGGGAACAGATGATTTCGTGGTGTATTGTGACGCATCCTTTTAAGGATTGGGTTGTGTCCTGATGCAACATGACAAAGTTATAGCTTACGCCTTGAGACAACTGAAGGTTCATAAGAAGAACTATACCACACATGACTTGGAATTGGGTGCAGTGGTTTTTGCCTTAAAGATTTGGAGACATTACTTGTATAGTACCAAATGCACTATCTACACCGATCACAAGAGTCTTCAGCATATCTTTGAGCAAAAGGAGTTGAATATGAGGCAACGACGTTGGGTGGAACTTCTGAACGATTATGATTGCGCCATCAAGTACCATCCTGGAAAGGCGAATGTAGTTGCCGATGCCCTAAGCCGAAAAGAAACAACTAAACCCAGGCGGGTGCGAGCCTTGCAACTTACAATTAGTACCCATCTGCCCGAACAAGTTAAGGAAGCACAGATAGAAGCCGTGAAAGAGGAAAATATTGGTTCTGAGTCATTACGGGGAATGGATAAGCAATTGGTAGTGAAAGAGGATGGAATTCGGTACTTCATGGATATATAGACTTTGGGTGCCTGTCTATGGAAATCTGAGAGATTTAGTTATGAGTGAGGCACACAAGTCTAAATACTCCGTACATCCTGGATCTGACAAGATGTATCACGACCTAAAGGCGCACTATTGGTGGCCTAATATGAAGGCGGATGTAGCTACGTATGTGAGCAAGTGTTTGATCTGCTTGAAGGTAAAGGTGGAATACCAAAAACCATCCGGACTGTTACAACAACCCAAGATACCAATGTGGAAATGGGAACAAATTTCCATGGATTTTATCACTAAGTGACCCCGGACTAATACTGCTTGTGACACAATATGGGTTATTGTGGACCGGTTGACCAAGTCCGCTCACTTCCTCGCAATTAAGGAAACGGATAAGATGGAGAAATTAACCCGACTGTATCTGAAGGAAATCGTTTCGAGACACGGTGTACTGATCTTGATTATTTCTAACCGCGATGCTCGTTTCATGTCACACTTCTGGCAATCACTACAAAAATCTCTGGGTGCACGATTGGATATGAGTACTGCTTATCATCCACAAACTGACGGCCAGAGTGAGCGTACCATACAGACGTTGGAGGATATGCTTCGTGCTTGTGTGATTGATTTCGGGAACAACTGGGAAGTTCACCTGCCATTGGTGGAATTCTCCTATAACAACAGTTACCACACTAGCTTACAGGCAGCACCTTTCGAAGCCTTGTATGGGAGAAAATGTAGATCATCGGTTTGCTGGGCTGAAATTGGTGATAGTCAACTAACGGGTCCCGAGCTCATTCATGAAACAACTAAGAAGATTGTGCAGATACGGAATCGTATGGCTGCAGTGCGAGATAGACAGAAAAGTTATGCTAACAAGAGATGGAAACCTCTAGAGTTTCAAATTGGCGACAAGGTCCTATTGAAAGTCTCACCGTGGAAAGGCGTAGTTCGGTTTGGCAAGCGAGGAAAGCTAAATCCGAGGTATGCTGGACCATTTGAGATATTGGAAAGGATAGGTCCAGTGGCCTATCGGCTAGCCTTACCTGATTCACTGAGTGGAGTCCATAATGTGTTCCACGTTTCAAATCTGAAGAAGTGTCTATCTGATGAGACATTAATTGTATCAGTAGAGGATGTTCAAGTGGATGAACAATTACGCTTTATCGAAGAACCAGTGGAGGTGATGAATCGTGAGGTGAAAACACTTAAGCAAAGCAAGATACCCATAGTCAAAGTTCGTTGGAACTCGCGACGTGGACCGGAATTCATGTGGGAACGTGAAGATCAAATGAAGCTTAAGTACCCTCAACTATTCGAGAAGTGCCTGCAGACAAAGGTATTGATTTAAATTTCGGGACGAAATTTCTTTCAACATGGGGATGATGTGACAACTCATCCAAAACTCACTCGATTTCAATTTCTGTGTGCCAATGCAGTAGACCAGTGATGGGACACTCTCACCATGTAACGCAATTTTCGGGACGAAAATTCTTTCAACATGGGGATAATGTGACATCCGGTAATTTTCCGTTACCAAACTCCGTTAGTTCCGTTAAGTCTTGCATACACGTGTCGTGAGCACACACTAGTCGTCGCTTAACGTTGGTGACCTAATAATAATTAATCATGTTAATTTAATAATAATCTAGTTGATTAGATGATTATTGTGTTATGCTTATGTGTTTACGCGATTTAAATGTTAACTGTAAATTTTATCGCGTAACGTGGAAACGCGTGTGTTAATTCGTATGTTGTGTGTTTTTTTAAAGATAAAATATATAATTGTTAGTATTAGTTTATATAGTTATTAAGTGGTTAAAAAACTTTTAAAAAGGGGTTTAAAGCTTACTTTTTATAAAAATGCTAAATAGAAGGGTTAAAGGGGTAATTAGTGAAAATTAATTAAAACAAAATAACCATAAATCCACACCCACACCCCAGCGGCCGCAAGCCTCATTCCCAACCCCCAAACCTACGATTTCAAGCAAAAACCAAGCAATTGTGCCTTGGTTTGATTGATTTCAAGCTAGGAAACACATTAGAATCATCAATTCCAAGTCAATACACGTTAAAAGGTTAGGTTTTCGCAATTTTTTCAGGGTCTTTCATTATGGCCGAACCCTAATTCGTAAATTGGGTTCAAGTATGTCGAAATTGTTGTTGTTTGATGATGTTGATATGTTAGTTTGATAGTATACATGTTGTTTAACGTTGATTATGCAAGAAAACTACACTTTTGATTTGTTGTTCATATTTTTGATGAAGATGAACCCTAAATTTGAATTTCATGTTGATCGTGTGGAATTGATAGTTGTTTGATGTTGTTGAGATGATAATTAGATAGAATGAATGCTACAATACATGAATCTTACAAGAAATTGATGAATTGGGAGCTTTGTTCATGGGTTACTAATAATAGTAACTTTATTTTGCATGTAACGTAGAATTGCTAATGTAGTGATGATATGGATGTGTTTATGATGTTAATTGGGTGCTAGATTGTTGATATGAATGCTAGAAATCTTAGAATGAATGTTGTTGTTCATATCTTGCCAAAAGTAGAAACTTTATCTATGATGATTGTTGAATTATGATAGTTGGAAGTTGTTGATCATGTTTAGGTGTTGGTATGAACTTGAAATGGTATGTTATTGATGAAATATGCATACATCGGATGTTTAGTAGATTTTGGGATGTACTTTCCCAAAAGGGAAACTTTATTTTGGATGAACCTTGGATATTGGGAATTGGACATGTTCATGGCATTAGGATCATGCTAGAATGCTTGTTGTGGACGCCAAACGTGATAGAACTTTTTAATTAGGTTGTATGGAATGTTTATTTGGTTATGTGTGGTTATTGCACTTTGATGATCATGTATGGTACTGAATGTTGATTAGTAACTAGGACATCATGTTTGGGACTGGAAATCAATCATCTTGATACATGTTGAATGTGTTGTGGTTAGTATGGATGATTAATTGGTAAATTATCTGTTTTGACCCATATATGCGAATTCATGGTTATAGATCACATGAGTAGGTTATGCATGGTTTGACCTTTATATGATACACTAGTGGTGTTATGGATACACTGAGCATGCTAGATGTTAAGGACTTACATAGCTTGTATGATATTTACATAGTATGGTGATCTTATCAATGCATTGGAATGTTAACCATGTATGATATATGCTCAAGTCTGTTTAAATGGTTTACAACACATAATGTCACCAACGGGTCAAATGGGTCAACTAGGTCACATGTATGTTGTCTTTATAAAACCTTGAGTTCTTTGATTGTAAAGCACTTAGAGTTTCCTTGGGATTTCTGTGTACATGTACTTATGTACTTGTGAATTCTAGGTAACCTTTGAAGGTTGTCTTTCCACTTGTTCTTGTCAAGTTAAGCCTTAGAAATCTATCACGCGTATCAGGTGAGTTCATGCCCCACTATTCACTTAACCTCTTTTGGGGGAGATAGCATACTGGTAACTTTACTAACGCTTTATATATTTAAGATGTGTATAATATTAATATAGTGTTGTTTACCTTGATAAAGTCCTCACACTTTCGAATTGTTAATATTGAATTGCGGGGAAATTTGGGTAGTACTACTGGGTCTGACGAGCCCCACCTGTGTGACTCGAGGTCAACCGGGTGCAATTTGTCCTATGAACATTTGTCACGACATGGTAAGTCGTGGCAGGAGGCAAAAACTATCACAGTCAGCTTCAATTGAGAAATTACTATGAGTTAATATTTGTTGTTAATAGACTAGCTATCTATTACAAAACACATGCTTATATATACCACAATTATTAAACTGCTATGTTTAAACGCAAACTCTTGAACTAACCAACCATTGTGTTGACATTTTAGTATGCTATTCTCAGGTCAATAATCCAGCTTGCCAATAGGAGCACTGCACGGGTCGAGCATGCATTTTGAGACTTAGACTATAAACGCATTTACTTGTCCTTACAATTTGGGTTTTAAACAATTGGTCGGCGCATGTTTTGCCATATTATACATTTTTATATTTTGGGTTTGCTTTATCTACAATACGCTTCCGTATGATTTTAAAGTTTGAATTTTGGTTTGTTCTATTTAAAAGTTGGCATATTGAGTCGTTCCGAGTAACTATTGGCTGTGATCCTGGTTTGTTCACACGCCTCGCGGTAAAACTCCACATGTGGATTTTGAGGGTGTGACATAATACACCCTGAAACTAAAGCCCCAATCAAATATAATTATTGGATTACAAAAATGCTTTTTATAAAACATTTTTATACGAAAACCAGGATCATAGACATTCATGGTTTATCAAGATATGTTCAAACATATTTGAATCGGATATTCCGATTTGGTTTTTTCAATGGTGGAAATCATATGGTCCATCAATAAACATTTTACCAGAGTTGTATAAAAATTTGTACACTCAGTGGATTGAAGTATCTCCGCATCTAATAGATGCACAAACCAATGATTGTTTCATTGAAATAATGCCTTCATTATACTACTTTATGGAATTCAGCATTCCATGGATCTGGAAATGGATCCCAGAGGCTGGTTATACCAGTGATAACATATATTGCTTGAAGAGAACTTATTATACTAAGTTCTGGAAAAAGATGCTAATGGTTAAAGACGGAGTTCTTGAAAGCCAGCAGACGGTGGATCATATCCAAAAGACGATAAGCTCCTATAAAGAAAAGATTCATTCAAAGAATAATAAAGAGCCTCCAAGCCCTTTCGAGCATATTGTTCAGAAAATCAAAATGATCAAAGGCACTGAGAAAATCAGTGAAAAAGAAATGATGGATTTCTACATGACAGAAGTAAAGAAAGATTTTGTCAAACATTTTAAGGGAAAATCCCATTCAACAATATCCATTTCAGATGATGAAACTGAAACCTTCTTAGCAGGGGTAGGTCAAGATCCATATGATCAGGAGGAAGAAGGAGATATTCTATGACATCCTTATGTCATTAAAAAAACAAAGGAAATAGAAGAAAATCAAAAATCCAAAAATCAGAAGATGAAAGAATCCAAGGCAATAATAAAACCATAGTCAAAAGCCACAAGCCTCCAAAATGGAATGGCCGACAAAGAAAAATAATTTTCTCCAAGACAGTTGTCCGTATTATCATATAATTGAGGATACTGTTTACTTTTTATATTTTAATGTCTGGTAGGGCCTATGATAGGCACCGAATTGAATTATTGCGAATATTCGCAGCATAATTCGAGTCCCTTTACTCTTATAAAAGGAGGGTTTGTGTTTAGTTAGAGGCAGACTCGGAAACTACTACTACTTTCCTTTGTAAAAATCTCTTTGTAATATTTAGCAGAAATAATATTTGAAGTTTATCAGTAAAGCTCCATCCGCAGAGTTTAAGGTATTTTGATTCTAATTTTATATTATATTTTTATATGATCGCCTCCTATATGGAAGGCTAATTTAACAAGTGTTGGAGTACCATATCATGATTTAGCCAGAATATCATAAAAAAAAGAGTCTGGAAACAAGGATGGTGAAAAATTTATAGAGAAAGCATGTGGACGGGTTGTAGTCTATCTAAGATATCATTGTGGTGATCGACCTCTGGGGACCTATGCCAATTGAAGCCTAAGATGGCGTAAGGCGTTTAAAGGTCCGACCTTCACTAATCTCATATTGATATCCTGAGTTTAGACTATGTAAAAAGATTCCTTTGGTTCATGTTCTCTTAATTCTACCCATAAGTGCTTTCCTCACTCTTATATGTTTATTTTTAAAATATTAAAATGTTTTATTAAATAAACATACCCGTAGGGGGCCTAACAGCCCAACAAGTGGTATCAGAGCCATGGTATTTCTGAATCTAGATTATGTTATGAGTACTTCAACACTTGCCATATTCATAAAATTATGAATATATTAAAATCAACAGATACTGTGAAAAACAGTATGGAAGAGGAATATGATATTCCTCATAATTTAGAATTATTAAATAACTGGACAATTCCAAAAATGGATTAACCTTTGAAAAAATAGGTTTAAAACAAGTTGTAAAAACAACTGAGAAACTATTTCTTTAAATAAAGAAGACATGATGATAAAACTTTTATTATCAAAAGATTTAAATAAATACAAAAAAGAATAATAATTTATACATATTGGCCTTGTCCAAATAGCTTTCAAGCCCTTGACCTTAAAAGGTTTGCCTAAAAGTTTTGTAGCAGCTCTAAGAGATGCTAGAAATTTAGATTGGAAGCAATCTTTGATAGGGATTGTTCAATCAAGCCTGGCCCATGGCCCGATTTATTTTAGCGTATACCCAAATTTACAGTTATCGCTATCTGATGTAAATATATTAGATGCTTTAACTTTAAATATTAAAACCCATGGGTATAATTATGCTCAAGGGTTAGAGGTTATTTGTGTATGTTACAGAATATACTATAAACCTTTTTGTACGTTAAACCCACGATGTTGAATGGTAGATAAACCATTAAATGAAACTATCATGATAGAAACCAATTTTGGAAAATCAAACATAACTACAAGAAGAAGAATAAAATGGGAAGAAATCAACTTTCCAGAAAATTGGGTATTAAATCAAGCTACCCCCTCACAACAATACATGGATCATAGTCCATTAAAGATTACTCAATCAAAAGAAGGAACAGTACAAATACAATTTGAGAACTTTAGAATAAAGAATGATCCTTCAATCTCCAGGTCAGTATCATCACACTACCATCACATATCTCCAATAGAGTATACTGTGAAGAGTCCTTCTAGGGCATCTACTTCTTATCTAAGAGAAGAATATCCTGAAAGAAAAATAGAGGGATTAAAAATGGATTCTGATAATATAGTCAGAGGTATACAAATAGACCCATAATTAACTGAGTCTGAAATAAGTTTTGTATAATTTATGGATAATACAAACTTTAAAGAAAAAATTGATTTTTCACCAGGATCATTGGTGAGAAAGAATAATTCAAAAGAATTTGAACAACCCAAATGGGATTTGTTTAGAAAATGGTTTTTTAAAAATTTTGAAAAACCAACTCAAATGTTCTTTAAAGAAGAATATTATAAAGATTTAACCAAGAAAAATGAAATTATACCTTTTGTCCCTTGGTTTATTGAAAAATACACGGAAACTATAGTCTCTGTACTTGAAAGAAATTTTGAAGTAAATGGAAAAACTATTTCAAATATTTTCCCTCCTACAAATACTATATTTAAGGTAGGAAAAGAGGGAGAATACTTTCAAGCTTTTCAAAAATTACTGGAAGATGATACTTTATCAGTAACAATCTCACACATAAATGTTTTAATAAAACAACAAAATTATAATTGTTTATATTTGATAATTCTTGGGGAACAGCTTCAGGACTTATCAAAGAAACTAGATAAAATATTATCTAGTGCCCAAGAAAAGCAAAATATTAATATAGGAAGGGGAAAGGAAGTTGTTGCTACTCCTAGCATACAACTACCACCCAAAATTACAGATTTTAAAACAAAATCTAATAAAAGTTTAATAAAAACTTTAAATGAGCCAGTTATTGCCTTTAAAAATTTACACATTAATACTCTAACTGATATTAATAAAGAGAATTATAAACAAAAGATTCAAGATGAAATCTTAAAGATATCAAAGTTTGCACATAAGCCAACTCAGAGAAAGTATTACTACCCAAATTTATACCCAAGGATTAAAATCAACAGATATATATGTATATATCTACATATACACTTGCCATGGTATTTCTGAATCTAGATTATGTATATATCTACATATATATACATATAATAAACAAATGTACATATACACTTGCCTGGGGGGCCTCAACAAGTAGTATCAGAGCCATGGCATTTCTGAATCTAGATTATGTTATAAGTACTTCAACACTTGCCATATTCATAAAAAATATGAATATATTAAAATCAACAGATACTGTGAAAAATAATATGGAAGAGGAATATGATATTCCTCATAATTTAGAATTATTAAATATCTAGACAATTCCAAAAATGGATTATAAATTAATATATAAATTAGGAACCTTTGAAAAAATAGGTTTAAAACAAGTGGTAAAAACAACTGAAGAAACTATTTCTTTAAATAAAGAAGACATGATGATAAGACTTTTATTATCAAAAGATTTAAATAAATACAAAAAAGAATATAAATTTATACATATTGGCCTTGTCCAAATAGCTTTCAAGCCCTTGACCTTAGAAGGTTTGCCTGAAAGTTTTGTAGCAGCTCTAAGAGATGCTAGAAATTTAGATTGGAAGCAATCTTTGATAGGGATTGTCAATCAAGCCTGGCCCATGGCCCGGTTTATTTTAATGTATACCCAAATTTACAGTTATCGCTATCTGATGTAAATATACTAGATGCTTTAACTGTAAATATTAAAACCCATGGGTATAATTATGCTCAAGGGTCAGAGGTTATTTGTGTATGTTACAGAATATACTATAAACCTCTTTTTACGTTAAACCCACGATGTAGAATGGTAGATAAACCATTAAATGAAACTATCGTGATAGAAACCAATTTTGGAAAATCAAACATAACTACAAGAAGAAGAATAAAATGGGAAGAAATCAACTTTCCAGAAAATTGGGTATTACATCAAGCTACCCCCTCACAACAATACATGGATCATAATCCATTAAATATTACTCAATCAAAAGAAGGAACAGTACAAATACAATTTGAGAACTTTAGAATAAAGAATGATCCTTCAATCTCCAGGTCAGTATCATCACACTACCATCACATATCTCCAATAGAGTATACTGTGAAGAGTCCTTCTACGGCATCTACTTCTCATCTAAGAGAAGAATATCCTGAAAGAAAAATAGAGGGATTAAAAATGGATTCTGATAATATAGTCAGAGGTATACAAATAGACCCAGAATTAACTGAGTCTGAAATAAGTTTTGTATAATTTATGGATAATACAAACTTTAAAGAAAAAATTGATTTTTCACCAGGATCATTAGTGAGAAAGAATAATTCAAAAGAATTTGAACAGCCCAAATGGGATTTGTTTAGAAAATGGTTTTTTAAAAATTTTGAAAAACCAACTCAAATGTTCTTTAAAGAATAATATTATATAGATTTAACAAAGAAAAATTAAATTATACCTTTTGTCCCTTGGTTTATTGAAAAATATACGGAAACTATTGGCTCTGATACCACTTGTTGGCCTGTTAGGCCCCAGGGGTATGTTTATTTAATAAAAAAATTTAATATTTTAAAAATAAACATAATAAGAGTAGGGAAAACACTTATGGTTAGAATTAAGAGAACATGAACCAAAGGAATCTTTTTACATAGTCTAAACTCAGGATATCAATATGAGATCAGTGAAGGTCAGACCTTTAAACGCCTTACGCCATCTTAGGCTTCAATTGGCATAGGTCCCCAGAGGTCGATCACCACAATGATATCTTAGATAGACTACAACCCGTCCACATACTTTCTCTATAAATTTTTCGCCATCCTTGTTTCCAGACTCTTTTTTTAATGATATTCTCGCTAAATCATGATATGGTACTCCAACACTTGTTAAATTAGCCTTCCATATAGGAGGCGATCATATAAAAGTATAATATAAAATTATGATCAAAATACCTTAAACTCTACGGATGGAGCTTTACTGATAAATTTCAAATAATATTTCTGCTAAATATTACAAAGAGATTTTTACAAAGGAAAGTAGTAGTAGTAGTTTTCGAGTCTACCTCTAACTAAACACAAACCCTCCTTTTATAGGAGTAAAGGGACTCGAATTATGCTGTGAATATTCGCAATAATTCAATTCTGTGCCTATCATAGGCCCTACCAGACATTAAAATATAAAAAGTAAATAGTATCCTCAATTAAATGATAATACGGACAACTGTCTTGGAGAAAATTATTTTTCTTTGTCGGTCATTCCATTCTGAAGGCTTGTGGCTTGTGACTATGGTTTTATTATTGCCTTGGATTCTTTCATCTTCTGATTTTTGGATTTTTGATTTTCTTCTATTTCCTCTGTTATTTTAATGACATAAGGATGACATAGAAAATCTCCTTCTTCCTCTTGATCATATGGATCTTGACCTTCCCCTGCTAAGAAGGTTTCAGTTTCATCATCTGAAATGGACATTGTTGACTGGGATTTTCCCTTAAAATGTTTGACAAAATCTTTCTTTACTTCTGTCATGTAAAAATCCATCATTTCTTTTTCACTGATTTTCTCAGTGCCTTTGATCATTTTGATTTTCTGAACAATACGCTCGAAAGGGCTTGGAGGCTCTTTATTATTCTTTGAATGAATCTTTACTTTATAGGAGCTTATAGTCTTTTGGATATGATCCACCGTCTGCTGGCTTTCAAGAACTCCGTCTTTAACCATTAGCATCTTTTTCCAGAACTTAGTATAATAAGTTCTCTTCAAGCAATATATGTTATCACTTGTATAACCAGCCTCTGGGATCCATTTCCAGATCCATGGAATGCTGAATTCCACAAAGTAGTATAATGAAGGCGTTGTTTCAATGAAACAATTATTGGTTTGTGCATCTACTAGATGCGGAGATACTTCAATCCACTGAGTGTACAAATTTTTATACAACTCTGGTAAAATGTTTATTGATGGACCATATGATTTCCACCATTGAAAAAACCAAATCGGAATATCCGATTCAAATATGTTTGAACATATCTTGATAAACCATGAATGTCTATGATCCTGGTTTTCCTGTAAAAATGTTTTATAAAAAGCATTTTTGTAGTCCCAATAATTATATTTGATTGGGGCTTTAGTTTCAGGGTGTATTAATTCCCTTTCTTTAAGAGGAGATACTCCCCAAGCTTCAATAGATATTATCTGTTTAACAACAATTTTGCTGAAATAGATTCCTTTATTTTTGGAACCTTGATAGTTTACTATCTCGCAACATTCTTTTTTCAAAATGTTTTCATAATAAGCTCTTGGCTTATATGTGTCTGCAGGATAGAATCCTGTATCCATGTATCTGTTTATTAACAGCCATGGTTTATCTTTCCATTTAAGATCTCTATTTTCTAACAGAAGTATGACTTCTGTATTAGGCATTTTCACCCAGTTTTCCTCATCAGAATCGTCTGAGACTGTTTTTGCATATGATGCAGTTCTTTCTTGAGAATTTTCTCTCACGGATTTTTCAGCCAGAAATTCCTTATAAAGGATTTCTTCTTTGGTAGCCTTATAGGCTTAAAACTCTTTATTTAGAGTTTTGTTTGATCCTGAAGTGGATCCTTGAGTTGATGCAATGTTGTCAGCCACCAACTTCATATTTCCTCTTTGGGAAATAATGTGAGGATTGCCTCTTCCCCTATGAGAGGAAGATCTTCCACCGCCACGATCCCTTGGGATCATCCTGCAAATCTCAAATCATATGGATTATCCATAAGAAATTATAATTTCTTTTGTTTTTATATCATTTAGTCTTCTTTTTAGACCAATGGTACTGATTTCAATTTGTCGTTTAACATAGATTTTTGTTAATGGACTGATAGTCATATCATGATCTATTTCATAGCATCTTTGACCTCTATTTGGAGTGCTATTAAGCAATATTCTTTGTCTTGTTGAAGATCTTCATATACCATCTTCAATGGTCCTAATGATTTTTTATTGTAGACCATTTAGATATTCTCTGGTAAGAAAATCATGAAGACTATTTTCAGTTCCTTTTTTATAGATAATTTCAAAATCAAATGGAGCTAAATGAGATTGCCATCTAGCAAACACTTGTTTAGAGACATCATGTTTAAAATCTTTATTAAACATATATTTGGCTGCTTGGCAGTCTGTCTTTATTAAAAACTTTTGATTGTATAAATCACCTTGAAATTTTAAAACACATTTGACTATTGTAAGGATTTCTTTTGCAATAGTAGCATAGTTCTTTTGGCTATTGTTCCATTTTCCTGAATGGAACCTAATCAGATGTTCCTGCTTATCAGTAGGAGATATTTTTTTTAGTATTCCCCCATAACCAATGTCAGAAGCATCTGTGTCTATAATTTTTTCCTAATGTGGGTTAGCTATCATTAAACAAGGAAGGTTTTTTACCTTTTGTTTAATGGTCTGGACTGCTTTTGTATGTTCAATAGACCAAGGTTTTGGATCCTTTTTTAGTCTATCATACAAAATAGCTGTATCTTTTGCAAGATCTTTGTAATAAGGAAGAATATAATTAAGACTTCCTAAAAATCTTTGTAACTGAGTTTTGTCAGTTATTATGTCTGGGAATTTCGTCCCAAATTCAATGCTTCTATTGATTGGAATTATATTTCCAGTTTCAATATTGTGACCCAAAAATCTTATTTTGGTTTGGAAAGCATCAATTTTGGTCTAGATATTACTAAACCATTTTTTATAATAATATTTTAAACAACTCTAAGTGTTTAAAATGAGTTTCAATATCTTTTGAAAATACAAGTATATCATCTATGTATACTATTATAAAATCACTATAAGGAATAAAAATATCATTCATAATATTTTGGAATTCAAATGGGGCATTTTTTAACCCAAACGACATTACATTCCATTCATAATGGCCGAAAGGAACTGTAAAGGCAGTTTTATACCTGTCTTTCTCTTCAATCTGAATTTGCCAATATCCAGATTTTAAATCAAATTTTGAAAATATTAATGCACATGCAATTTTCCTAGCAAATATTTTTTATTTGGTATAGGATATCTTATCCATTTTAAGACTTTATTTAGGGGTTTATAGTTGATTACCAGTCTTGGAACACCCTTTTCTTGTTCTGAATGTTTATTTACATAAAAAGCTGTACAAGACCAAGGAGACTTTGAATCTCTTATTAGATTTTTGTCTAATAAAGATTTAATTTCTTTCTTACACAATTCCATATATTGTGTATTCATTTGACATGGTCTTGCCTTGGTTGGAATTTGATTTTCTTTGAAATCATTTTCATAAGGAAGAGAAACAATATATTTCTTCCTTTCCCAAAACGCATTCGGATGGTCATTACATATTTTTAAACTAAATTGGTTTTCAATTAATTTTATTTTTGTCACACCCTCAAAACCACATGCGGAGTTTTACCACGAGGCGTGTGAACAAACCAGGATCACAGTCAATAGTTACTCGGAACGACTCTATATGCTACGTTTAATGTAAACCAACCAGAGGTTAAACTTTAAAAGACATGCGGAAGCGTAAAGTAAATTAAACAATCCCAAAACATGTGAAAGTACCATATGGCAAAACAAGTGCCAACCAAGTAGTTTAAACCATAAATAAAAGACGAGTAAATATGTTTGAAGTTTAAATCTCTAAAATGCATGCTGACGCGTGTAGTGCTCCTATAAGCAGTCCAGATTAATGACCTGAGAATAGCATACTAAAAAGTCAACACATGGTTGGTGAGTTCAAGAGTTTGCGTATAAACATAACGGTTTATCAATAGTGTATAAATAAGCATGTGCATTGTAATAGCTAGCTAGTCCATTAACAAATTGATATTAATACATAGTGATTTCGCAATTGAAGCTGACTGTGTTATGTTTGCCTCCCGTCACGACGTCACCATATCCTGAAGAATAATCATAGGACAAATTGCACCCGGTTGACCTCGAGTCACACAGGTGGGGCTCGTCAGACCCAGTAGTACTACCCAAGTTTCCCCGCTATCCAATATTAACAATTCGAAAGTGTGAGGACTTTATCATGTAAACAACACTATATTAATATCATACACATCTTAAATATAAAAAGCGTTGTAAAGTTACCAGTATGCTATCTCCCCCAAAAGAGATTTAGTAAAACAGAGGGGCATGAACTCACCTGATACGCGTGATAGATATCTAAGGCTTAACTTGACAAGAACGAGTGGAAAGACAACCTTCAAAGGTTACCTAGAACACACAAGTACATAAGTACATGTACACACAACAATCCCAAGAGAAACCCTAAGTGTTCTACAAACGAAGAACTCAAGGTTCTATAAAAACAACATACATGTGACCTAGTTGACCCGTTTGACCCGTTGGTGACATTATGTGTTGTAAACCATTTAAACATACATAAGCGTGTAAAATACATGGTTAGCATTCCAATGAATCACATTTGATGCTACATTCCCAATACATTGCTTAAATCATCATACTATGCACATATCATACAAGTTGTGTAAATCCTTAGCATCTAGCATGCTCAGTGTGTTCATAACATAACTAGTGTATCATATAACAGGTCAGATCATGCATAACCTACTTAGATGACCTATAGCCATGATTTAGCACATACGGGTCAAAACAGATAATTTATCAAAAAGTCATTCATACTATCCACCACACATACAAGATGCCTAATACATGCAACATACATTAATATGATCAATTCCAGTCCCAAACATGATGTCCTAGTTACTAATCAACATACCAAACCATACATGATCATCAAGTTCCATACAAACCAATTAACACATTTCATCATAATAAGCATCCTTAGTAAATACTCTAGCATGATCCT
The DNA here is from genome assembly GCA_024085815.1 of Flaveria linearis. Classification (NCBI taxonomy): domain Eukaryota; kingdom Viridiplantae; phylum Streptophyta; class Magnoliopsida; order Asterales; family Asteraceae; genus Flaveria; species Flaveria linearis. Next base: position 35,780,410 of record CM044001.1, on the reverse strand, counting down.
AAGATCAAGAACATGTCCAATTCACAACTTATACCATCAAAATAAGTTCTAGTAGTACTAACATTGCACGCAAAAGTCAAGTAAATATGTTACAGGTTGTAGGTATTCGTTTTCCAGAATCTGCGTTTTCTGGCAGATTCTAGGTGTTCGGACGATACGGTCAAACACATAACCAACCAAGGATTTAGGCCAAGGCCAAACTCCAGTAGGCTCTCTAATGAGTCAATTAAGTATGTGAAAAGTTGTTTTAGGTTTTAAGGGCCTGAAGTTACTAGAAAAACCCAAAATGTTACAGCAGCTCTCAACCGGAGGGCTGCTGGAGTTAGCTTGCCAAATTGTGCATAACTCCCATTTGAAAATAGAAATTGGGTTAATTCTTTTTCTGGAGTTTAGAGGATTCCAAGGGCAAATGTTTGACCATAGGGTTTGGTCTCAGGTTTTATAAAATGAAAATGGCATATCAAACAAGTCAACACATACATTCAGTCCAAGAGGACAGAATTGACCCTTCTAGCCAAAACAGATAAAATACTAACTTAACCACCTCCAATTGGAGTGTGGTTACCCTTTCTGGAAACTAAACTCAGTAACAAACAATTTGAGCACTAGAAACACATCTTTTGGACCTGTTATGACCTGTTTGTGGCACATAAAAAATGAGACTCAGAATCTGTCAAAAAGTTTGTTTCTGACCACCCTTCACTAAAATGATCATAACTCACGTTTTACACATCCAAATTGGACAAGATTGGAGGTTTTAAAAACTAGACTCCATGAGGAACATGTTAGACTCAAGAAAACTAGTTTTTGGACTCGTCTTCATTTGGTTATGTCATGATGAAAACAGGGTATGTAATCTGCCAGAAATTAGAACGTGTACACATTTCACATGAAAGCATATACATATGCATGTTTCATACTTCCAGATACATACATACACAGAGAACATATACATACATACATATGCAGATCACATACACATACATACATACGCAGAGAACATATACATACATACATATGCAGATCACATACACATACATACATACGCAGAAACATACTAGCATCATCAATTAACCCAAGGATCATCATCAAAACATCAAAATTCAGCCCTATGAAACCCAATTTCGCAGCCTAGGGTTCGGCCCTAATGAAAAACCCACAAAAACAACAAAACTAACCTTCAATTCGTGGAAAGAAACAAGATTTGATGCTTCTATTGCCTTCTACAACTTGGAACCGACCAAAACCGAAGGGATTAGGATTATTCTTGGCTGATTTCGAAAGGGAAGAGGGAGAGGACTGCAGGTCGCATATGTGGGAGAAGTGGGGGCTAGGGTTAGTGTTTTGTCTAATTTAATTAACCATATGTCCACTTTTAGCCCTTGCATTATGTACTTTATAAAATTTTATCTTTTAAACTCCTTGTGAAGTGTTTTAAACATAATAATATGAACATCTAAACTAATGATAACTTTTATATATTTTATTTTATAAAAACACAAGACATACGAATTAACACGCACGTTTCCGCGTTACGCGATAAAATTCCCGAACAGTCTTTAAATCGCGTAAAAACATAATCATAAAATAATAATCATCTTATCAACTAGATTATTATTAAATTAAAATTATTAATTATTTTTAAGTCACCAACGTCAAACGACAACTAGTGTGTGCTTACGACGCGTGTATGCAAAACTTAACGGAACTAACGGAGTTTGGTAACGGAAGATTACCGGATGTCACATTATCCCCATGTTGAAAGAATTTTCGTCCCGAAAATTGTGTTACATGGTGAGAGTGTTTCATCACTGATCTACTGCATTGGCACACAGAAATCGAAATCGAGTGAGTTTTGGATGAGTTGTCACATCATCCCCATGTTGAAAGAAATTTCGTTCCGAAATTTAAATCAATACCTTGGTCTGCAGACATCATCTCGAACAATTGAGGGTACTTAAGCTTTATTTGATCCTCACGTTCCCACGTGAATTCCAGTCCACGTCGCGAGTTCCAACGAACTTTGACTATAGGTATTTTGCTCTGCTTAAGTGGTTTCACCTCATGATCCATCACCTCGACGGGTTCTTCGATAAAGCGCAATTGTTCATCCACTTGAACATCTTCTAGTGGTACCATTAGTGTCTCGTCAGATAGGCACTTCTTCAGATTTGAAATGTGAAACACATTGTGCACTCCACTTAACGAATCAGGCAAGGCTAGTCGATAGGCCATCGGACCTATTCTTTCCAGTATATCAAATGGTCCAACATACCTCAGATTCAGCTTTCCTCTCTTGCCAAACCGAACTACGCCTTTCCACGGTGAGACTTTCAATAACACTTTGTCGCCAATCTAGAACTCTAGAGGTTTCCACCTCTTGTCAGCATAACTTTTCTGTCTATCTCGCGCTGTTGCCATACAGTTCCGTATCTGCACGATCTTCTCAGTTGTTTCATGTATTAGCTCGGTACCCGTTAGTTGACTATCATCAATTTCAGCCCAGCAAACCGGTGATCTACACTTTCTCCCATACAAAGCCTCAAAAGGTGTTGCCTGTATGCTAGTGTGATAACTGTTATTATAAGAAAATTCCACCAAAGGTAGGTGAACTTCCCAGTTGTTCCCGAAGTCAATCACACAAGCACGTAGCATATCCTCCAAAGTCTGTATGGTACGCTGACTCTGACCATCAGTCTGTGGATGATAAGCAGTAATCATATGCAGTCGTGTACCCAGAGATTTCTGCAGTGACTGCCAGAAGTGTGACGTTAAACGAGCATCGCGATCAGAGATAATTGAGATTGGTACACCGTGTCGCGAAATGATTTCCTTAAGATACAATCGGGTTAGTTTTTCCATCTTATCCGTTTCCTTAATTGCAAGGAGGTGAGCGGACTTGGTCAACCGATCCACAATGACCCAGATTGTGTCACAACCAGTATTAGTCCAGGGTAATTTAGTGATAAAATCCATAGAAATTTGTTCCCATTTCCACATTGGTATCTCGGGTTGCTGTAACAGTCCGGATGGTTTTTTGTATTCCACCTTTACCTTCGAACAGGTCAAACACTTGCTCACATATGTAGCTACGTATGCCTTCATGTTAGGCCACCAATAGTGCGCCTTTAGATCATGATACATCTTGTCAGATCCAGGATGTATAGAGTATTTAGACTTGTGTGCCTCATAACCAAATCCCTCAGATTTCCATAAACAGGCACTCAAAGTCTATCCATGAAGTACCGAATTCCATCCTCTTTCTCTACCAATTGTTTATCCATTCCCCGTAATGACTCAGAACCAATGTTTTCCTCTTTCAAGGCTTCTATTTGTGCTTCCTTAACTTGTTCAAGCAGATGGGTACTCATCGTGAGCTGTAAGGCTCGTACCTGCCTGGGTTTAACTGTTTCTTTTCGGCTTAAGGCATCGGCAACTACGTTCGCCTTTCCAGGATGGTACTTGATAGCACAATCATAATCATTCAGAAGTTCCACCCAACGTCGTTGCCTCATATTCAGCTCCTTTTGCTCAAAGATATGTTGAATACTCTTGTGATCGGTATAGATTGTGCATTTGGTACCGTACAAGTAATGTCTCCAAATCTTTAAGGCAAAGACTACTACACCCAACTCCAGATCATGGGTAGTATAATTCTTCTCGTGAACCTTCAGTTGTCGCGAGGCGTAAGCTATCACCTTATCTCGCTGCATCAAAACACAACCCAATCCTTGAATGGATGCGTCACAATACACCATGAAATCATTGTCCCCTCTAGCAGTGCCAATATCGGTGCACTACAGAGTTTCTGTTTCAATAGCTGAAAAGCCGCTTCTTGACTTACTCCCCATTTGTATGTCGTTCCCTTGTGGGTAAAAGCGGTGAGAGGTTGTACAATCTTAGAAAATCCCTCTATGAATCGTTGGTAATACCCCGCTAATCCCAGAAATTGCCTTATCTCACTCGGTGATTTAGGTATAGCCCAATTCTTTATTGCCATAATCTTGGCAGGATCAACATGCATACTCTTCTCATTAACAATGTGACCTAGAAATTGCACTTCGCGTATCCAAAAGTCACACTTAGAGAATTTGGCATACAGTTGCTCATTTTTCAATAATTCCAAGATTAATTGTAGATGCTCTTCATGGTCCTCCTTGGTCTTAGAGTATATCAGTATGTCATCGATAAACACAATAACAAACTGATCAAGATAGGGCTTGCACACGCGATTCATGAGATCCATGAACACCGCAGGTGCATTAGTCAACCCAAAAGCATGACCAAGAACTCGTAATGACTATAACGAGTACGGAATGCGGTTTTGGAAATGTCTTCCTCACGGACTCTGAGTTGATGATAACCAGACCTCAAGTCGATCTTTGAATAATAGCTTGATCCCTGAAGCTGATCAAACAAGTCGGTCAAGTGGTTTAAACACAAAAGAATCCTGATTGATTGCAGTCTCTCTTCTCTGCCTCACTTTCAAATTGAACCTTGTGAATCAAAATCAAGGATTTTCGCAGGTTAAGGGAAAGCAATCGTGTGTGTGTGATGGTTGATTTGAGTTTTCAGTCGACCGAAGATGATTTGGTGGTTCGATGGTGGTGATTTGGGGGTTTCGGTCGATGATGTATGAAGATAGTCTATGGTGGTCAGATGGTTATCAGAGGTGTTGGTGTGAGTTGCAGGTGGCGGTCGGTTGATATTATGATGAAAGTGGTGATGGTTTATGATGGTCCGATGATTGGTGGTCGGGAGTGGTAGATTCGGTGATGATGATGATAGGTGTCGAATATGATGATGGTTGCGGTGGTAGAAGATGGGTTGATTCAGTGGTTATGGTTGCTGATTTTGTTTGGAGATGATTTGGGTTGTCGGAGATTTCAGCAGATCATGGTAGTCCGCTGTGGACTAGTTGCTCGTCCGCTGTGGACAAATTACTTATCGTCCGCTATGGGATAAGTTTCTTTGTCCGCCGTGGAACAGAAAGAGTATGTCCGCTGTGGACTGTTTTGTTAGTAAAAACACGTGTGCTGCGTTTTTTTTTGTTAGTATCCGCTGTATGATTATAAAGCTGAATCCGCTGTGGAATTCAGCGGTTCTTGTTTCTGTTGTTGTCAGCTGTGAATTTATGTTACTTGTCCGCTGTGGACACAACTTGGCTGCTGTGTTTGGGGTTGTCTGTTGATGATGGTTGTTTGTTCAACAAAGTCAAGCGTACGCTGTGAACAATTGAGGTTGTTGTTTGCTGTCAACAGAAACAAGAGTGCTGTGAAATTCAAAGATTCATCCGCTGTGGATGAGATAAAATGCCCACTGCGAATTAAGGACTCGTGTCCGCTATTTGGTTGCTAATTTAGCTGCCAAAACCAGCAAATATGCTGCGTAAATTGGTGCTGAAACGCAGCCTTTTAGCTGCAATTTTGCACCTTAAAGAGCTGCTATTTAGTTGTTGATTTTGGTTTGTTTGGGGCTGCACTAAAACGCTTAGTGCAGGAGTTGTAATGGCTGCATTTTTTATGTGGTTTTGGGTCAATTGGGTGGATATATGGTGTTTGATGAATCTAGATTGAAAAGGATGAATGGATGAATGATGTTGATTGGGCTGCCAATTAAAATGAATTGTGGTTATGAATGTATGTTGAAGATGTGGTTAATGGATTAGAATGTATGTTGACAGCCTTGAAACAAAGTGTAAGTGTAAGGAACTTAGTTCATCAGCTGTGAATTAGTTTGTTCATCAGCTGTGAATTAGTTTGTTCATCAGCTGTGAATTAGTTTGTTCATCAGCTATGAACACTTAGAAAAATTTTTTGTTTATCAGCTGTAGAAGTTTTGTTCATCATCTGTGGGTTGCTTTGTTCGTCAGCTGTGACCACTTAGAAAAATTTATGTTTGTCAGCTGTGAACTTTGGGCATCAGCTGTGGACACTTGGTTGCAAGGAAAATGAAGATTATCAGCTGTGGAATTATCCCATCAGCTATGGAATTAAAGCATCAGCTGTGAAATGTGCAATAGGCATAAGATCTATAGCGAAAGTATGACCAGCGAGTTCTATCTTACAATCTCTAAGGATGTGTGTCATGTGGATCTGTTTACCATCGGCCAATTCTACGGTATATTTGGATTCTAAAGCGGAAGGGATATCACTTAAAAGACTATAGAACTTTAAGGATATGAAACTCCTATCGGCTCCTCCTCTGGTTCCTCCTCCTCCTCGGGGGCCTCCACAGGAGAAGGAGCTATGGCGATCTGAAGCGCCGCCAACTGAGCTTCTAATACAGCAATCCTGCTGGCGGCTGTTTCGTCACGTTGCTCTCGTGCGGTCACGCGTCCACTCAGCGTATCATAACCATCCCGTATTTGGTAACACCCCTGCAAGGTTTTACCATGATGCTCCCCGAGTTCATCCAGTTGATGTCGCAGTGTGTACACCTCGTGCTGTAGTGTACAGATACCGCTAGTAAGTCGTCGGACCCAGTGTTTCTCCGTGTCCAGTGCTGCCACCAATGCAGCAATAACCTGCTCATTGGACTACACCGTCCGCGGAAGTGTAGGTAGTGGTTGTTCAGTGCTGGTCCTAGTTTGGGGTCTTGATGTAGGCACACGTTCCCTGTACATAAGGTGATCCACAAACTCAGGGTAGAAACTCCAGTCTCGTGGAGGGTCACGTTCAGGTGGCACAAATGGTTAATCCTAGTCGAATTCACCTCGTGGATAGTCCAAACGAGGCCAGTCCAGTCCATCGTCAGGTACCGGTCAAGGAGGTGGGGACTCGGGTCGTGTGGGTGATGCTGGTCGCTTACCACATGCTCTCGAGGACGATGTCATGCTGCAGAAGGTGTGTTGTGTATGCCAATGAGTATACAATAGAAAAAAATCAGGAACAAGTAACTAACTAACTGTGTGCGGTTATAGTCTAGTGTGTATGCAACCTAGTTCTCTATAACCAATGGCTCTGATACCAATCTGTCACACCCTCAAAATCCACGTGCGGAGTTTTACCGCGAGGCGTGTGAACAAACCAGGATCACAGTCAATAGTTACTCGGAACGACTCTATAGGCTACGTTTAATGTAAACCAACCAGAGTTTAAACTTTAAAAGACATGCGGAAGCGTAAAGTAAATTAAACAATCCCAAAACATGTGAAAGTACCATATGGCAAAACAAGTGCCAACCAAGTAGTTTAAACCATAAATAAAAGACGAGTAAATATGTTTGAAGTTTAAATCTCTAAAATGCATGCTGACTCGTGTAGTGCTCCTATCAGCAGTCCAGATTAATGACCTGAGAATAGCATACTAAAAAGTCAACACATGGTTGGTGAGTTCAAGAGTTTGCGTATAAACATAACAGTTTATCAATAGTGTATAAATAAGCATGTGCATTGTAATAGCTAGCTAGTCCATTAACAAATTGATATTAATACATAGTGATTTCGCAATTGAAGCTGACTGTGTTATGTTTGCCTCCCGTCATGACGTCACCATATCGTGACGAATAATCATAGGACAAATTGCACCCGGTTGACCTCGAGTCACACAGGTGGGGCTCGTCAGACCCAGTAGTACTACCCAAGTTTCCCCGCTATCCAATATTAACAATTCAAAAGTGTGAGGACTTTATCATGTAAACAACACTATATTAATATCGTACACATCTTAAATATAAAAAGCGTTGTAAAGTTACCAGTATGCTATCTCCCCCAAAAGAGATTTAGTAAAACAGAGGGGCATGAACTCACCTGATACGCGTGATAGATATCTAAGGCTTAACTTGACAAGAACGAGTGGAAAGATAACCTTCAAAGGTTACCTAGAACACACAAGTACATAAGTACATGTACACACAACAATCCCAAGAGAAACCCTAAGTGTTCTACAAACAAAGAACTCAAGGTTCTAGAAAAACAACATACATGTGACCTAGTTGACCCGTTTGACCCGTTGGTGACATTATGTGTTGTAAACCATTTAAACATACATAAGCGTGTAACATACATGGTTAGTATTCCAATGAATCACATTTGATGCTACATTCCCAATACATTGCTTAAATCATCATACTATGCACATATCATACAAGTTGTGTAAATCCTTAGCATCTAGCATGCTCAGTGTGTTCATAACATAACTAGTGTATAATATAACAGGTCAGATCATGCATAACCTACTTAGATGACCTATAGCCATGATTTAGCACATACACATCAAAACAGATAATTTATCAAAAAGTCATTCATACTATCCACCACACATACAAGATGCCTAATACATGCAACATACATTAATATGATCAATTCCAGTCCTAAACATGATGTCCTAGTTACTAATCAACATACCAAACCATACATGATCATCAATTTCCA
>CM044001.1:34979536-35054536 GCA_024085815.1 Flaveria linearis | reverse complement strand
TACTTTAAGAAATACAACATAGTTTTATGTTATAATTTTGTGATGTTTTGATGAAATACAACACAAAAATGTGTTGTTTGATACAAAACACACAAACTGTGTTGTTTTTATGAAATACAACATAATTTTATGCCGTTTTATGAAATACAGCACAATTTTGTGTTGCTTTATGAAATACAGCACAATTTTTGTGTTGTTTTATAAACTACAGCACAAAACCGTTAATATATATATATATATATACATATATATATATATGTATATATATGTGTGTATGTGTGTATGTATATATATATACATACATATATATATATATATATATATATATATATATATATAAATGTATGTATGTATGTATATATATGCATGTGTATATATATATATGTATATATGTATGTATGTGTATGTATGTATATATATGTATGTATGTATGTATGTGTATGTATGTATATATATAATATCTATACATATATCTATATATATGTGTATACATATATATATATATATATATATATATATATATATATGTATACATACATACATATATATTGTTAGGACCATGTACGTACGGAGTACTAACGGATTCTGCATGAGACCAGATCAAATAGCGCGGAATTCTATTTGATTAGCGATCCAATCAGTGAGAGCGAATAACCCGATCGATCTAACGATGTCACAAACGTTAATAACAGATTAGAATCGATCAGGAACGAACTATGAACTTGGATTTGCGACTTGGGACGCTCTCGACGGCTAGGGTACGAAAGTATTCGAAGTGTTATGTTTTTCTACGAACTATGTGGTATTTATAGGTTATCAGTGTTCATTCGTACGACTGAACCATTAGCATGGTTCAGTCGTGCGACTGACTCATGCGGTTGACTCATACGCACGACTGAAGGTTCAGTCGTGCGACTGAATCAATCTTATGTCTCAATCATATAACTGATCCAGTCACCTGGTTCAGTCGTGCGACTGGTCCATAAGTATGGTTCATTCATGCGTATGGGCCATAAGTATGGTCTGGTAGCATGAATGTCCATATCACCAAGTTAAAAACATTTCTAAGTTCTTATTGACTTAGAGCTATGTAAAACAACATCAAACCAATATATTATGTTCATACATGTGAATCTATTTCAATACAATGATATCATCAATTACGTCATATTACATCTGTGTAAGACATGAAAGACTTTTACATTTGAGAACATAAACTAGGTACATCAAGATCTATCAACAAACTCCCCCTTGGACCTAGTTTAGTCTAATGTCTAACATTCTCCATGTGTTCTTGGAACTTGTCACACCCCCGCTGATAGCGGAAACACGGGGATGCGAGCTAGACGGGATCGTCATAACACATGGTATATGTTAGAGAAGCAATATAAGTATGATGACAAGCGTGTCATGACGACACCCGGACACAAATGGAGACTTGTGTCGTGTTCAGTCAATGTTCACGACAACTTAGCCATAAGCATAACATAAAATGATCACATAAGCATTGATGATAACTTGTAATGTAAATTCCCACAACTCGGGAATAAGTATGCAATGTACAAGTTTAAGCAACCAAGATGTTCCAAGAATCAATGTTTAACAAAAATGCTTAATCCTCCAAAAATGCATCCCAGGGTCCCCTCTAAAAGGCAGCACTCCTAGAATCTTCAATTACCTTGATCACCTAAAAACATATGCTCAAAACGGTCAACATAATTGTTGGTGAGCTTCGTAGGTTTTAAGTAATAAAAGATGTTAAGATGAAAAAAACTTGTAAGTTTAATAAAAGTTACCACTACTACACTTATGTGTAAGCGGTTTTACAAGATATAGATAGCTACAACCAAACCTAAACATCGGTTCCACATGGAAATTGATGGTTGTAAAGAAAGAATCCCATAAGTTTTACATGACGTAGTAAGATCCACACAGCGCATACGTATAGGTTACAACCAAACCAATCCTTAGGTCTTACTACCGGGATTAATGGTTGTAATGGATTATCGGCTTAGAAGAACCACACAGAAGAACCACACAGAAGAACCACACAGAAGAACCACACAGAAGAACCACACAGAAGAACCACACAGCCGATGCATCTATCAAGTAGTAGCAATCATAGGTAGCATCAACCAACACAGAATATCAAAGTAGTAGCACGTAGTAAAGTAATACCACCAAGTAGCATACAAGGTGGTAACATAGCATAGAGTCAAGTTCATATAGCATCAATTAACAAGATAAGAAAGATAAGTTACTCATAAAAGTAGCAGCCAACTTCCACTAGGGAAGATGCTTGAAATCAAGTTAAGTAGGTGAGCATTTTTCCCCCATGTTGAAAATATTTAAAAGGTTTTATAAGAGTAAAAAAGGGCTACGAAACTCACAGAATAGACGATAAGCACGAATGATGAAAGTATCCCAAGAGCAAAATGCTATGAACAGTCAAACACCTATTGACAGTTACTGACAAGCATTAATATGAGCATAAGGCATAAAATGACATTCGGTTGGTTCGGGCTGTTTCAGTTCGGTCGTGGGTAGCACACACAAGCAGGCATACACATATTAGACCTTATGTAGATCCAAGTATGAAGAGTAGTCGTCATTGCTAATGACATCCGTATCGGGATCCCATTATTATAAAAGATGGTGCTTGTTAAATATTTGTAGTCCAAAATGGGTTGTCGAAAATTGTAAAAGATTAGGTTATTTTAAATTGAAAAAGTATGTGCCTGTTAATAGTATTGACTTTAATCTTTATGGTCAAGCACTGACACTTTATTGATGTTACCTTATCATCACATGACATTCAAAAAGGGAATTCACACATACACGCATCGTCAGTCTCACAACAGGACCGGACGCACGACTCAACCCTCCATTCGCACGAATGGACCTTCAGTCATACGAATCAGCTTCATTCGTACGATTGAACCTTCATTCATGCGACTAAGCATTCAGTCGTACCATGCAACACCCAATCGCGCGACTCAACCTCCATACGCACGATTGATCCTTCATTCGCACGAATCAACTTCATTCGTGCGATTGAACATTCATTCGTGCGACTGGCCTTTCAATCGTGCGACTCACGCACAATCGCACATAATCTCATCCGCATTGACTCAATCGCACACACATTCACTCGCATGGTCTCAATCGCACACACATTCAATCGCACACACTCAGACGCATGACTCAGTCGTGCGACATACCTAGACGCATGACTCAGTCGTGCGACACACCCAGATGCATGACTCAGTCGTATGAACAGACCCAGTCACCCAGTGCAGCAGATCGCGACTGTTGAGTGCAGAGCAGTCTCCGGCTGCTCCGTGCACTCGTTTTACACCCCAAGAACTTCCAGAATCCACATTTTAACATGTATAAACAAGAAACACACTCAAAAACGCAACACACAAGCCCACACGACCTCATGTGCTAGGATGAACCCGAGCACCCGAAACCCTAGAAAACGTAGAAGTGAAATCGAGCAAGAAACGATTCCAACGAGGTTATCTACCTGTTAGAAGTAAGTATTCACAATGATAACCAAGATTTGCCGGTGAAAACGCAAGAAAATGAGCGGTTTTGGTGCTAGAATGGTGAAGAAGGTGAAGGAGAAGAAGATGAAGAAGAAGATGGTGAAGAATGAGGGCTAGGGCTGGAAATGGGGTTTATATACCCAGCCCTAGTTTGGTAAAATGACAATTTTAGTCCCCGCAAGTTGCCCCCGGGTTCCCAAATTTTATTTCGGTTGAAACGACATTAATTAAGCTTGTTTTATTAGTGATGAAAGACGTAGTTATGATATTTATAATTTAACAATGGTTTTATTAGTAACATTAGGTTTATATAAAAATGGTGCGTTCAATGATAACGGGGGCAATCTTAGAAAACTTTTTAAGATAATGACAATGCAAGCAACGATAGCACAAGCATAAGGATAACCAAGCTAGCAAATATGACATCCACATAGGTGGGTTATAGAGATGAGGAATAACTGATAACAAAAGTTAACCGTACACGTTAAATGACGGACCTTTGGTGACGGATGTCACAGTATCCCCCAGTTGAGGGAATTTCGTCCCGAAATTCAACTGGTGCTAGGTCCAAGAGTGTCATCCTTGAATAGATGTGGATATTTAAGCCTCTTGTAAACTCTGGCCCTCTTTTAGAATTCCATCTTACACGAACAATAGGTATCTTGCTACGCCTCAACCTCTTGACCTTTCGATCCATGACCTCAATGGGTTCCTCCACAAAATTAAGGCTTTAATAAATCTTGATATCCTCAATAGGTACGTGAAGTGATTTGTGAGCTAAACGCTTCTTGAGGTTCGATACATGGAAAGTATCATGTACACTGTTAAGCTCTTGTGGCAACCTTAATCGGTACGCCACCGGACCAATTCTTTTTGTGATCTCGAACGGTCCAACATATCTTGGGGCTAACTTCCCTTTCTTTCCAAACCGAATGATCCCTTTCCAAGGAGAGACCTTAAGTAACACTCGATCAACAACGTTAAACTCTAGCGGCTTTCGACGGTTGTCGACATAGCTCTTTTGGCGATCTCTAGCAGCTTTAAGTCTGTCTTTGATTTGGAAGATCTTATCGGTTGTTTCTTGAATGATTTCTGGACTTGTTAACTGACTTTCACCAATCTCGACCAACATACCGGTGATCTACATTTCCGGCCATACAATGCTTCGAACGGTGCATATCCAATACTAGTATGGTAACTGTTATTGTAGAAAAACTCGATCAACAGTAGATGAGCATCCCAACTTCCACCAAAATCAATGACACATGCCCTCAGCATGTCCTCAAGCGTCTGTATTGTTCGTTCACTTTGGCCGTCTGTCTGGGGGTGATAGGCTGTACTCATGTATAATCGAGTACCCATCGCGTTCTGTAACATCTGCCAAAATCGTGAAGTAAATCGATTGTCTCGGTCGGATATGATTGACACTGGCACCCCGTGCCATGTCACGACCTCTTTGATGTACAACCTTGCCAGCTTATCCATTTTATAGTCTTCTCGGATAGGCAAGAAGTGAGCGGATTTTGTCATTCGATCCACCACGACCCATATCGAGTCGTGCCCGCTTGGCGTTCTCGGGTGTTTGGTAATAAAATCCATGGTTATGTTCTCCCATTTCCACTCGGGAATTTCAGGTTGCAATAATCCCGATGGTTTCTGGTGTTCAGCTTTGACCTTTGAACATGTCAAGCATTTGCTCACATATATAGCAATGTCTTTCTTCATACCTGGCCACCAATACAGATCCTTTAGATCGTGGTACATCTTGTCTGCACCAGGATGAACAGAGTATCGAGTCTTGTATGCTTCATCCAAGACTAGAGTACGTACACCTCCCTATCTGGGGACCCATACATGATCCATGAAGTAATGTACACCATCATCCTTGCAACTCATTTGTTTATCCAACCCTCGGAATTCTTCTCCCGTAAGGTTTTCTTCTTTCAAAGCCTCACTTTGTGCAATTTGAATCTAAGCCTTTAGATTAGTTTGAATAGTCAAACCTAGCGCTCGAGCACGTAGTGTCTTCACACGTTCTTTACGGCTTAAAGCATCAGCCACCACGTTAGCTTTCCTAGGATGATACCGGATTTCGCAATTGTAGTCGCTAAGTAACTCTACCCAGCGTCGCTGTCGCATGTTAAGTTCCTTCTGATCCAGAATATGTTGAAGGCTCTTATGATCCGTGTAGATAATGCATTTGGTTCCATACAGATAGTGCCTCCATATCTTGAGTGCAAATACTACAGCGCCCAACTCCAAATCATTAGTTGTGTAGTTCCTTTCATGCACCTTAAGTTGCTGTGATGCGTAGGCAATGACCTTGTCTCTTTGCATTAGCACACATCCCAATCCTTGATGTGAAGCATCGCAGTATACCACAAAATCATCAGTTCCGTCTGGGAGGGACAGTATTGGAGCGTTGCACAACTTTTCTTTCAACGTCTGAAAAGCTCATTCTTGTGCATGTCCCCAACCAAACTTCTTGTCTTTCTGGGTTAGGAGTGTTAACGGTTGTGTGATCTTTGAAAAATCCACAATAAAATGACGATAGTATCCAGCCAATCCTAGAAATTGTCGTATTTCTGAGGGTGTTTGAGGTGTATCCCATTTCTTCACAACTTCAATCTTACCGGGGTCCACATGAATTCCATCTTTGTTAACCACATGACCTAAAAACTTCACTTCTCGAAGCCAGAACTCACACTTCGAGAATTTAGCGAAAAGTTTCTCTTCCCGCAACAGTTCTAGAATTGCTCGAAGGTGTTCTTCGTGATCCTCTTTCGAACGGGAGTAGATAAGTATGTCGTCTATGAATACGATCACGAACTTATCAAGATAAGGCTTGCACACCTGATTATCAGATCCATGAACACGGCTGGTGCATTGGTCAACCCGAACAGCATGATCAAGAACTCATAGTGCCCGTAACGAGTTCTAAATGCTGTTTTCGGAATATCGTTCTCGAATACTCTTAGCTGATGATATCCAGATCGAAGATCAATCTTGGAGAAATATGAAGCCCCTTGCAGCTGATCGAATAAATCATCAATTCTGGGAAGAGGATACCGATTCTTCACAGTCAACTTGTCTCCCTATAGTCGACACACATACGGAACGACCCATCCTTCTTCTTGACAAATAACACCGGTGCTCCCCACGGTGAATGACTCGGTCGAATAAAACCATTCTCCAGTAGTTCCTGTAGTTGACTGGACAACTCTTGCATCTCGGAGGGTGCTAACCGATACGGCGTCTTTGCTATCGGTGTAGCTCCAGGAACCAGCTCTATACGGAATTCAACCTGTCGTGGAGGAGGCAATCCAGACAAATCATCAGGGAACACCTCTGGGTAATCCCGTACAATCGGAATGTCTGCCAAATTCGTCTCTTCTTCCTTCTTTTCTACCACGTGAGCCAGAAAAGTGTAACACTGCTTCCGTAGACTTTGGCGTGCTTTCATGCAGGAGATAAGCTTCAAGTTCTTTCCCAGTCACTCTCCTTGTATTATGAGTACTTTCCCGTCTGACATGGGAATCCACACTACTTTATCTCGGCAAACAATCTCGGCTCCATGTTTCGACAACCAATCCATTCCCACTATTACGTCAAAGCTTCCCAACTCAAAGGGTATCAAATCTATGTTGGGGACCTGGTCTTCCAACATCAGTGTGCAGTTCTTAATAATTTCCTCTGCCTGTTCAACCCTACCATTAGCCATTTCTACGTAGTAACTAGTTTCTAGTCTACTAGCACTCAAACCAAGCATTTGCACAAACTCAGATGATATAAAACTATTGTCTGCCCCAGTATCAAACAGTACAGATGCGAAATGGTTATTGAGTAAGTGCGTACCCATGACAACGTTCGGATCCTGACGGGCATCATTAGCTCCAATGACGAAGGCACGACCCCATGCAGCATTACCTTGGTTTCCTTGGCCTTGAGCACCCGCTATGGCCACTATCTGCTGCTGGTTGTTTCCTTGCTGACCCGGTGCCCTATTCAGTCGGGGGCACATGTTTCTGAAGTGATCGAGGCCTCCACACTCGTAATAATCCCTGGTATTCCCGGCGGTGTTAACCGCGTTGACGGGTGCTACTAGATTCGGCGCAGTTCTACAGTCCTTCGCTAGGTGCCCCGGGCGCCTACAGTTCACACACGCCTGACACGGCATTGCTGGGTGATGATGAAGGTTGCACCTGTCACATTTCGGGTGCGGCCCATCATATTCTTTCTTTCCTTGAGTCACAGCCACAAAATTTCGGTTCGTCTTGGCCTTCTTATCAAACCATCCGGCGTTAGGCCGGCTCGTTTCCCCCGCCTCCTTTCTCTTCTCTGCTCCCCTACCCAATACCCCCATCCTTATCATCTCATCCAGTGAGAGCGCCAGCCTTCAGAATTGCGCTCTGGATTGTAGGAGGAGCAGCTGCAGTTACCATTGCTCGGATTTGAGGCGCGAGTCCCTAAATATACCTTTTAATCCTCTTAGATTCCGGAGTGACTAGGTGTGGAACTAGTCTAGCCAGCTCGTGGAATCGGTCAGTGTAAGCTGCATGCCCAGCCCCACCATAGCATGATTCCAAAATTCATGCTCAAGTTTCAGCATCTCGTTGAGGGGGCAGTATTCCTCAGTAATCAGGGCTTTGAACTCATCCCAAGTCATCTGCATCACAGATTCTCTTCCTCTAGCTTGAACCTAGGTGTTCCACCAGGTTAGTTCTCTGCCCTGCGGTGAGCACGTAACATACTCGATTCTTTGACTGTCGAGGCATTCACTGATGTCAATCACTGCCTCTATCTTTTCAAGTCATCTAGTCTGGGCTATCGCCCCACCTTTCCCATCGAATTCCCGGGGCTTACAGGCCACAAATTCCTTGTAAGAACATCCCCGTTTGGTATTAGCAGCTCCAGTTTCGTTACCGGCTGTACCACCATTCCTGGTCTCCTGATTGCTTTCATTCCCAGTCAGGTTCCCATTATCCTCGTTTTCATTGCCACCAACTCCCTGGTGGTTTTGCTGTTGAAGAACGTCGCTCACCTGAGCTACAATAGTTGGAATCAGGGCAGCCAATTGTTCAGCAATTAGGGCTGCCATATCAGGGTTTCCAGTCCTTTGAGTATTGCTATAACGGCCTTCATTTGCTCTTGGAGGTCTATCTCTGCCTCTGCCTCTGCCCCTCGGGGCTTCACTTCGGCTACTATTGCTGCGGGTAGATCTTCGAGGCGGCATGTTCTATTCATAAAAGGGAGTAAACATGTAAACTTTAGTAAACATGTAAACCTTAGTCACTTGAAGATACACAAGTATTCCACTTATCAAGTTCCAACGTTTCAGGTTCCGGTCAGTCAAGATCACCATGCATCCCATTTCAAGCATATTCTCGGTATACCGGTGATGTTTATATATAGGGTTCCCCGCAGCGTTCCCACCACACCCACGATGTACCGAGATTGATGCCCGATCCGGTTACATGATTCACATCACATCCATAATAATCCATCAAGTCAACTGAGAGCCCAAACATGTAATCACATATAGTCTGGCGGAGGTTGTCTATCTCGCGTCCTTGAAAGGACTCAGACATAGCCTCCTCGGGTCGGTCTCAGTATCCGAGGTTAAGCACAATGTATGATCTGCGAAGATCACTTCAGGTCTCAATACCCGAATTTGATTATGATAACTTGGCGCGCAGAGGGAACGGAAGATCCAATGGGAAGCATCTCATAAGGGACGAGCACAAGGGCTCAAGTACAAGGTGAAAGATCACAAAACAGAAGGACAACCAATCATGTAAAGAGGAACACATACACGAGATATATAAATGCACACAAGCTTAAGCATGCAAATCTACATGAAGGTTCCTAGGTTATAGTCTAGGTCAAGTGTAATCGCCTAATTCTCTATAACTAATGGCTCTGATACCAGTCAGTCACACCCCCGCTGATAGTGGAAACACAGGGATGCGAGCTAGACGGGATCGTCATAACACATGGTATACTTTAGAGAAGCAATATAAGTATGATGACAAGCGTGTCATGACGACACCCGAACATAAATGGAGACTTGTGTCGTGTTCAGTCAATGTTCATGACAGCTTAGCCATAAGCATAACATAAAATGATCACATAAGCATTGATGATAACTTGTAATGTAAATTCCCACAACTCGGGAACAAGTATGCAATGTACAAGTTTAAGCAACCAAGATGTTCCAAGAATCAATGTTTAACAAAAATGCTTAATCCTCCAAAAATGCATCCTAGGGTCTCCTCTAAACGGCAGCACTCCTAGAATCTTCAATTACCTTGATCACCTAAAAACATATGCTCAAAACGGTCAACATAATCGTTGGTGAGCTTCGCAGGTTTTAAGTAATAAAAGATGTTAAGATGAAAACAACTTGTAAGTTTAATAAAAGTTACCACTACTACACTTATGTGTAAGCGGTTTTACAAGATATAGATAGCTACAGCCAAACCTAAACATCGGTTCCACACGGAAATTGATGGCTGTAAAGAAAGCATCCCATAAGTTTTACATGACGTAGCAAGAACCACATAGCGCATACGTATAGGTTACAACCAAACCAATCCTTAGGTCCCATTACCGGAATTAATGGTTGTAATGGATGATCGGCTTAGAAGAACCACACAGAAGAACCACACGGAAGAACCACACAACCGATGCATCCATCAAGTAGTAGCAATCACAGGTAGCATCAACCAACACATAATATCAAAGTAGTAGCACGTAGTAAAGTAATACCACCAAGTAGCATACAAGGTGGTAACATAGCATAGAGTCAAGTTCATGTAGCATCAATCAACAAGATAATCAAGATAAGATACTCATAAAAGTAGTAGCCAGCTTCCACTAGGGAAGATGCTTGAAATCAAGTTAAGTAGGTAAGCATTCTTTTCCTCCAAGTTGAAAATATTTAAAAGGTTTTATAAAAGTAAAAAGGGGCTACGAAACTCACAGAATAGATGATAAGCACGAATGATGAAAGTATCCTAAGAGCAAAATGCTATGAACAGTCAAACACCTATTGACAGTTACTGACAAGCATTAATATGAGCATAAGGCATAAAATGACTTTCGGTTAGTTCGGGCTGTTTCGGTTCGGTCGTGGGTAGCACACACAAGCAGGCATACACATATCAGACCTTATGTAGATCCAAGTATGAAGAGTAGTCGTCATTGCTAATGACATCTGTATGGGGATCCCATTATTATAAAAGATGGTGCTTGTTAAATATTTGCAGTCCCAAATGGGTTGTCGATAATTGTAAAAGGTTAGGTTATTTTAAATTGAAAAAGTATGTGCCTGTTAATAGCGTTGACTTTAATCTTGTGGTCAAGCAATGACACTTTATTGATGTTACCTTATCATTACAAGACATTCAAAAAGGGAATTCACACATACACGCATCATCAATCACACAACAGGACCGGACGCACGACTCAACCCTCCATTCGCACGAATGGACCTTCAGTCATACGAATCAGCTTCATTCGTATGATTGAACATTCATTCGTGCGACTAAGCATTCAGTCGTACCATGCAACACCCAATCGCGCGACTCAACCTGCATACGCACGATTGAACCTTCATTCGCACGAATCAGCTTCATTCGTGCAATTGAACATTCAATCCTGCGACTGGCCTTTCAGTCGTGCGACTCACGCACAATCGCACACAATCTCATCCGCATTGACTCAATCGCACACACATTCACTTGCATGGACTCAATCGCACACACTCAGACGCATGACTCAGTCGTGCAACACACCCAGACGCATGACTCAGTCGTATGAATAGACCCAGTCGCCCAGTGCAGCAGATCGCGACTGCCGAGTGCAGAGCAGTCTCTGGCTGCTCCGTGCGCTCGTTTTACACCCCAAAAATTTCCAAAATCCACATTCTAACATGTCTAAACAAGAAACACACTCAAAAACGCAACACACAAGCCCACACGACCTCATGTGCTCGGATGAACCCGAGCACCCGAAACCCTAGAAAACGCAGAAGTGAAATCGAGCAAGAAACAGTTCCAACGAGGTTATATACCTGTTAGAAGTAAGTATTCACGATGATAACCAAGATTTGCCGGTGAAAACGCAAGAAAATGAGCGGTGTTGGTGCTAGAATGGTGAAGAAGGTGAAAGAGAAGAAGATGAAGAAGAAGATGGTGAAGAATGAGGGCTAGGGCTGGAAATGGGGTTTATATACCCAGCCCTAGTTTGGTAAAATGTCAATTTTAGTCCCCGCAGTTTGCTCCCGGGTTCCCAAATTTTATTTCGGTTGAAACGACATTAATTAGGCTTGTTTTATTAATGATGAAAGACGTAGTTAATGATATTTATAATTTTAAAATGGTTTTATTTGTAACATTAGGTTTATATAAAAATGGTGCGTTCAATGATAACGGGGGCAATCTTAGAAAACATTTTAAGATGATGACAATGCAAGCAACGATAGCACAAGCATAAGGATAACCAAGCAAGCAAATATGACATCCACATAGGTGGGTTACAGAGATGAGGAATAACCGATAACAAATGTTAACCGTACATGTTAAATGACGGACCTTTGGTGACGGATGTCACAGTACTTCTTGTACTTCTCTTCTCTTGTAACTCCTGTATGTATCTCAAATGCAAAACAAAGTCTTATGACGTGTTAAAACTGTAGACTTGTACAATGTCCTACGTGTCATAGAATAGTGGCCACTTGTAGAGAGTATATACATCATCTGTAGACAAGTACGTGAGCCACATAGGGTCAAATACCCGGATAGTCTCTATCTTTCCTTCCTTATGCAAAACTATGACCGCTTCACCCGTTCGCCAGTCATAATACCACCAGTTGAAGTGTGGAGTGAAGTCCTGAGGCATTTCCCGTAGTGTGATCTTTGACATTGTGCGCGGAGGACTCCACTTCAGCACGACTTTAGGCGTTCCAGTGTTAGGATCAACTTCGGTCTTATGTATGAAGCGTTTAGGCTGTCAAGGCCTGAAGTTGACCCATCTGATATGGTATTCCTTCTTGAGCGCCATCTCGAACCAAGCCGACATCTTTCTGGGGTTGGCGTACAAAAGATCTAAACAGGCAAGCCTGTTTAGCTCAAAACCAGGAAGAGTCTTCAGATCATGAGGATATCTGAAGTACTCAATCCCCTTCTCTCTCTCTTAACAACATACACTTCCAAGTCCTCAAAATGTGCCCAACTGATAATCTTGCTTGACACCTTCTGATGCTTCTTCACTCGATAGATTTTGGTGTAGGCATTTGACTTTGGAGGTTCATGTTGGGCTCTCATCTCAGCTAAGCACACAACCCACTCAACCTTCTTAATATCAACATCAACGTCCGTAGCTTGGGCTTTCCCTTCTTCTTTCTCTTTTTCCCTTTCGGTCTCATCAAGTTTCTCAAACGTAGCACTGCCAAATGTTTCACCCAAGTCGGGGATGACATTTCCTTATTGGTGAGTGTACTGAGGATACTCTTCTGCAGTGATATCCTCAATCTCAATCTCATCCACATCTTGCAGCTCTTCATCACCTATAACATAAACCTCAGGAGCATCCTTGACTAGCTTATCAGGGTTGAGTCGAAACATGTCGGCTAGCTGCTCGTCCGTAAGATCATGAATGATCTCTCCCTCTTCGGGGGTGTAGCTCACAGATCTTCGAACGATCCCTTGCAATTCAAGAATCATGGTTAGCTGTGTCTTGATTTGCTAAAGGGGGCGACATCATAGTTGTTTGTCTGTTGAGCTTCATATGTTTGATTAAACATTCAAAACACAATCACACACAAATCAGTAATCAAGATAATTAAATATTAATAAACATTTATTACATTAGTGTAATACATAATTCAAGTACAAAAGTTTGCAAATACAAAGACATCTAATCATTACTTTTTCCTTGATCCCTCGATTCTTCAGCTTGAGGAGCTGAGGAAGAGGGTCGATGATCTTGGTTGCGCTTTATGCGCCTCTCCCGAGCAGATGGATTTGAGGCTGATGTTGATGCATCACCTTTATGCTCATGCTCATCATCATCATCTCCTCCTTTATCTTTCCCACTACCTTCTGCCTCACCCTTATCATCATCATCCGATTCATCATCAGAAGAATCGTCATCATCATCATCTCTACCATGACCATCACCCTTTATCTTTAAGGGCTCACCCTTCGTCCATTTTAGCCTTAACATTTGTAGGATTCTATATGCCCAAGACACATAAAATATTGATGTGGTTAGTACGTCATGATCCAAGTCGGGTTATACCCAATAACAAGCTTAGCAAACACCAATTAATATTTAATTGATGATATGATCATGCAATTAAATATTTACACCAAATTTAGAAAATGGGTTTTCTAAATAACTTGCATGAGAGATGGAACAAATTATAAGGATAATTTGTTGATGAATTTATTGTTATTCTTGTTATTTAAAAGGGATTTAAATAACAATAATAATATATATGAGTGTAACTTAATTAAATTGTTTAATTAAAAGGGACATATGTCACATTTAAAATAAGTCTAGACAATGACATTTTAATGTGTGATATTAGGCTGAATTTTAGATGTGTTGGTTTTTTAAGGGGGAAAAAGAGAATTTTGAATCCCTCTTGGCCGCCCCCTCACTTTAACCTCATTGGACCTTCATGTCTTGAAAGGACACACAACATTGACCAGCCATTAATTCATTCATTCTAGTCATTCATCACATGCAAAAAAAAAAAGATCAAGAAACAAGAACTCTCTCTCTCTCTTTGAACCTCTCGGATTTTCAGCAGAAAATTGGGGTTTTGGAGCTTGATCTTGGTGTATCTCTACCTAGCAAGAGTGGTGTTTGTACAAGGCTTGGGGTATACAAAGCTTTAGGGTTCCTATTTTGGAGTCTTGGCCGTTTTTGTGACATCCAAGCTCATCTTCAAAGCTGCTGAAAGTCCACGGTTTTGGAAGGTGTTCTGGCAGCTCATATCTTGGTGTTTTGGTGTCCAAATCCAAGCAAGTGTGAGGCCTTCTTGGAGCTTTGTGGGAGCCAACGTTCAAAGACATTCGACCTTGAAGTTTTGGCCATCTTGGAGCATCTAACAACTCCTCTTTTGGTCGATTTCTTGCTGCTCAAAGAGGTAGAAATCACAGCTCATTGTGGCTGTGATTTTATGTAGTTTTACATGTCTTATAGCTTGTCCATTCATATATTTAAGATCCTATTGTTTTGGGGTTTGTTTTCCATCTTAAAACAACATTTAGAACACGAATTTTTCAGATTATAAACATGTTATAATCCATCACCTCCGCTGCGTTTTTCAGAATGTTTAAAAGGTTAAACATGGATTTTGTGTTCTAGCAAATCTAACAATGGCATCAAGAGCCGGTTATATGGATGGCTTGCTTGATTTATCTTTTGAAATTGGTTTTAAAAGATGATTTTAGACATGTTATAGGCTGTTTTTGGGCTGGTATATTATGTCTTGTTGAATCCCCAACTTTCAAGGTTACATTACACATGCTTGTGATTAAACCTTGAAAGATATGTATGTTGATATGTTTTGTTTGGACAAAAGACCCTAAATTCTTAGTTTGTGTTGGCTAAAAATTTAGGGTCAAATGGGGTTTATTTAGTTCTTGAAATGATGTATATGGATACATGTTTTAGTGCATAACATAGCCTTGACCAT
This sequence comes from Flaveria linearis, assembly GCA_024085815.1. NCBI lineage: Eukaryota > Viridiplantae > Streptophyta > Magnoliopsida > Asterales > Asteraceae > Flaveria > Flaveria linearis. The sequence continues at coordinate 35,039,275 of CM044001.1, read as the reverse complement.
GTATGTTTTGGATTTGATTCATTATGGAATTGTCATGTTGGTTGTATTCTTTCTATTTGGGTTGTAATTTATTTATTCATTTGGCAATGTAATAAATAGATTAGGAGTATTTTTCTTTTACTAGAAAATATGTATTAGGATATATATTTTGTAAAAGAAGATGCTCGGGAAGGAAGCACAAAAGGAAGACACAAAGGATGAACTTGAAGCATTTGGATGCAAGTTCAAGTGGGAGTCTTTGGAGACCTCATCATTTGTATTGTGTTCAACCCTTAGGAAAGACCTTATGACAACACTTGTGATGGCAAACAAGTGTAGTCAACTTAGTGGCTATAGTTATGCACATATGTTTGTATGATTGTGCTTGTTTGGTTGTTTGTTGTATGATTGTTATTTGATATTTGGATATGCATAACAAACTAATTAACAAACTTAACAAGCTGAATTTTATGGTTCTTAATCATTAAGTGATTAATAAGAGGTTATTAAAAGGATTAATGATTTAATAAAAGAGGTTTTATTAAAATGAACCATAGGATACCTTGTATTTGAAAGCATGCAAATACAAGGTAAATAGAGTTTTCAAACTAGAATCAATGAAAACTAAAAATCTCTTTTCAAACAAGTTTAACACCGTCCTTTTGTACAACACTTAAGTCATTTGGAAACTCTTAATGGGATAAAGGTCACCTAACCATTTTGTGGGAACTTATGACTTAAGGTGGGAATACCACATTGGTGGGATAAAGGTCACCTAACCACTTGTGTTGGTAAACTCACATGTATGTGTAAGTAGGGTAACTTGATTTGCAAACCATGTTGAATGGATCACCTAAAATATGGTTTCCAAATGGTGTTGATGGGATTAACATGCCGACTTTGCATATGATGTTTAAAGTCGATCCCATACCGCTAGAAGTTGCAAAAGGTTGCAATTGTCAAATGTTGACTACCTTGTTAATTTGAATAATGGGATAAAGGTCACCTAACCATTATTAGAATGTAACGTTGGATTCTAGATTTTAATTATTAATTGTCTATGAGACATAAAGGGTATTAATAATTAAAATGAAATTTTTTGAAATACTAAACAGAACTTTGTAAAATTTGTAGAATGGCCGAAAACAATAATGCTACCACCCCGACCGTCCATACCCTATCACTGAGAACTATACTAGAGAGGGATCGTATGAACCATGACAACCTTATGGACTAGTCTTGAAACTTGAGAATTGTTCTCAAGCAAGAGAACAAGCAAATGTCCTTGACGATCCTATTCCTAACTAACCCGACCCCGACGATGTTGAGGCCGCCTCGAGAGGCTTAGCCGTCCTATCTCAATGGAGTTGGCCAAGGATTTGATCCTGAATGGCCTAACTAAAAATTTGAGACATTCATAATGAATTACAATATGAACGCATAGGACAAGAGCATTGGCCAGTTTCACGCAATGCTCATAACAGCTAAGACAGGGATAGGTAGAAAGGTTCTACCTATTCTCTAGATCAATAAGGGAGGCAATGGAAAGGCCATTCCTGATCCCAAGGCAAATGTTGCCAAAGGAGAAGGGCACATCAAAGGCAATGGGTAAGGGTAGATCAAAGCGGAACCTCCAAAACCTAAGCTTATGAAGCTTATGGTAACCGAAAAACGATCCATGCTTTGAGTATGGTGAGATAGGTCATTTGAAAGGGAATCATCCAACCTATCTTAATGAGTTGAGAAATAAAAGGGATGCTGGGCAAACCTTAAGCATAACTTTCATAATCCATATCGACTTAAATGTTATTTCCTCAAAGCACATGGGTAATTGGATACGCATGTGGAACTCACTTTTGCAATCTGTTGCAAGGGTTCAAAAGAAATAAGCATTTTAAGAAAGGAGACTATGTTTTGAAACTTTCAAAAGGTTTGGAAGTTGTTCTTCAAAACATGTTATATGCTCCTAGTTTGACTAGGAACATGATTTAAGTTCCCCTTTAAAACGATATGGTTATGATTTAAAGTTAGTAAATGATGGTATTTATATTTATATGGATGATGTATATTATTTCAAGGCTATGCCTTCTAATGATGTTGATAAATTGGTTCATAATGATTCGTCCTATAATAACACATTATACCTATCATGCACCAAGAGACTTAAAATGGTTTAAGTGACTCTTATTCTTGTCATTGTCATCTTGGTTACATAAACAAGAATCGGATTTAAACACTTTAAAAGAATGGTCTTTTGAAAACAAATGAAAATTGTTCATTTGATAAGTGTGAATCTTGTTTACAAGGTAAGATGACCAACACGCCCTTTAGTGGTACTAATGAGAGGGCAAAAGACTTATTAGGAGTCATACATTTGGATGTATGTGGTCCTTTTAAGAGAATGACAAGGTATGGTGAAACTTACATCATTACCTTAACCGACGATTATAGTCGCTATGGTTATGTGTACTTGATGGCACATAAACATGAAGAATTTGAAATGTTCAAAAACTTCAAGAATGAAGTAGGAAATCAACTCGATAGAACTACCAAAGTTCTCCGTTTAGATAGAGAAGGTGAATACCTAAGTGAGACTTTTAGGGATCATCTAGGAAGTTGTAAGATTGTCTCACAACTTACTCCTCACAGAACACCATAACATAATGGTGTGTGTGAAAGGAGATCGAACCCTATTGGATATAGTTCGACTTATGATGGCTATAAGCTCACTACCTCTATAATTTTGGAGTTTCGCACTACTCTCCGCGGCTCATATTTTGAATATGGTCCAAACCAAGAAAGTGGATTCGACGCCTTTTGAAATATGAAATGGAATAGTTCCATCGCTATCATATTTAAAATTATGGGTTATGAAGCTTATGTTAAGCTTAACACCCAAACCAACTGAAAGTCGATTCACTAAGTGTATATTTGTTGGATATCCAAAAGGACTGTATAGGATACTACTTCTTTGATCCAACAGAACAAAAGGTATTCATTGCTCAAAAGGCAGAGTTCTTAGAAGCCAAGTTCCTTATGGAAGGAATGACGCATAGAACAGTGGAATTTGATGAGGATCAAGATCCACAAGCCGATACACGTTTGGTTGACACTAGCAATCAACAAGAGGTTGTTGATCATGATCAAGAGGTTGATCAATACACACAAAAAATTCGCAGATCTGGTAAAGTTAGCATTCCACATGAAAGATGTGGATTTTTCATAGATGGATGCTACGTTGTTTACTCCGAAGAGCCAACTACATATCATGATGCAATGTCCAATTCGGGTTGTGACATGTGGCTAGGAGCCATGAACGTAGAGATGCAATCCATGTATGACAACCAAGTTTGGGAATTGGTTGACTCTTCACTTAACTCCAAACCGGTTGGATGCAAGTGGGTTTTCAAGAAGAAAACTGACATGCATGGAAACTTGGATACTTACAAGGCAAGACTTGTAGCAAAAGGTTTCACTCTAAGTCAAAGGGTTGATTATGATGAAACCTTCTCGCCAATGGCAATGCTAAAGTCTATCAGGATATTGTTTGCCATAACTGCTCATTATGATAATGAGATTTGGCAAATGGATGTCAAAACCGCTTTTCTTAATGGACATATCGAAGAGACTGTCTATATGGTTCAGCCTGAAGGTTTTGTCGATCCAAATCATCCTGATAAAGTATGCAAGTTAAAGGGATCAGTCTGTGGATTGAGACAAGCATCGAGAAGTTGGAATCAACGTTTTTGATGAAGGGATCAAGAAATTTGGTTTCATCAAAAACGCTGACGAGGATTGTGTGTATCAAGGGGCTAGTGGGAGTGTAATTACGTTCTTAGTATTGTATGTTGATGACATACTACACTTGGAAATTATTTTTCCAAAAGGGATCTCCGTGAAGCCGTCTACATTTTGGAAATAAAGATCTATAGGGATAGATCGAGGCGGTTGATAGGGTTAAACCAAAATGCATACATTGATAAAATCTTAAAAGGGTTTAAGATGGTAAACTCTAAGAAAGGTATAGTACCTATTCAAAGAGGGACAATATTGAGTGCATCTCAATGTCCAAGCTCAAAGGATGAGCAAGATCGCATGAAGGACATCCCATATGCGTCTGCTATAGGATCCATCATGTATGCGATGATATGCACTAGACTGGACATGTCATGCGCATTAAGCATGACATGTAGATATCAGCAGAATCCAAGTAACAGCCATTGGATGGCTGTTATACCTTAGGAGGACTAAGGATAAGTTTCTAATATACGGATTTGATGAAGAGGAACTAGTTGTAAAGGGTTACACGGATGCTAGTTTCCAAACTGATCGAGATGATCCTCGATCACAATCGGGGTATGTCTCCATTATGAATAGGGTAGCATTGTCCACTACAGAATTCGAATACATAGCCGCCTCATTAGCAGCTTGGGAAGCTGCATGGATAAAAAGGTTTATCACCAATCTAAGGATGGTCTCTACCATTCAAGACCCCTTAGAAATCTTTTGTCATGACGAGGGTGCGATTGTTCAAATCAAGGAACCCCGTGCACATCAAAAGCTTAGGTACAATGAGCTGAAATTCAACTACATAAGGGATGAAGTTGAAAAGGGAAAGATATGTATTCGCAAAGTTCACTTTGATCAAAACATTGCGGATCCACTCACGAAGCTCCATGAAAGGGCAAAGCATGAAAGTTATACTTGTGCCTTAGGACTTCGATATTCTAGTGATTGGAATTGATCTGTTTAGTATTAATATTATTAATATGGAACAATTGTAATCTTTAACTTATCTATGTATTTACGATATTTTAAGTGATGTTCCTTTTAGCATGTTTACATCCATGAATAATTTTATTATTCTAAATGTCCGTAGTCGGTCATACTTGTGGGAACAAATATTAATGTAAGACTATTATGAACTTGGATTGGTGGATATTCATAAGGCATGAATATAGAGCAATTGGTTGCTACCAAGGTTCATAGATATTTGTGGGATACAAATATTGGACTAACCCGCATCTCAAATTTTACTACATGGAATCTTATTGATTGATCATAAGTAAATTTGAGTAAAGGCGAATATCGTTTGGTATCCTCTAACCTGAGATACATATTGGGTTTTGATATTCACCAAGTATTATACCTTGAGCAAATTCTTCACTGTCCTGAAATAGTGGACAGTACATAAGGGTATGTTCAGGTATAACATGAGGTGTTTGTGAGAAACGTATGTAGTCAAGATGGAATTTGTTCCTCTTATTCGTTGAGAGTTAGATGTCTAAGGCCTGGTTAAGTTAAATCAACAAGGAATGATCATTCTGTGTCCTTGGATTTAACATGACATCTGTAACAAAAGGATAGATGATTGATTCACCTAAATCATTTCAAGTATGGTACTTGAAAGAGATGATGTTATTGAATGGCCATAAGTCATGCGTATTAAGGGTAGTAAACCGTTGTTAGGCGGTATTTACTGCTTGCATCAATCTTCTATGAATCTTGGGCAAGTAGGAGATTGTAGGATTCTATATGCCCAAGACACATAAAATATTGATGTGGTTAGTACGTCATGATCCAAGTCGGGTTATACCCAATAACAAGCTTAGCAAACACCAATTAATATTTAATTGATGATATGATCATGCAATTAAATATTTACACCAAATTTAGAAAATGGGTTTTCTAAATAACTTGCATGAGAGATGGAACAAATTATAAGGATAATTTGTTGATGAATTTATTGTTATTTTTGTTATTTAAAAGGGATTTAAATAACAATAATAATATATATGAGTGTACCTTAATTAAATTGTTTAATTAAAAGGGACATATGTCACATTTAAAATAAGTCTAGACAATGACATTTTAATGTGTGATTTTAGGCTGAATTTTAGATGTTGTGTTGGTTTTTTAAGGCGGAAAAAGAGAATTTTGAATCCCTCTTGGCCGCCCCCTCACTTTAACCTCATTAGACCTTCATGTCTTGAAAGGACACACAACATTGACCAGCCATTAATTCATTCATTCTAGTCATTCATCACATGCAAAAAAAAAGATCAAGAAACAAGAACTCTCTCTCTCTCTTTGAACCTCTCGGATTTTCAGCAGAAAATTGGGGTTTTGGAGCTTGATCTTGGTGTATCTCTACCTAGCAAGAGTGGTGTTTGTACAAGGCTTGGGGTATACAAAGCTTGAGGGGTCCTATTTTGGAGTCTTGGCCGTTTTTGTGACATCCAAGCTCATCTTCAAAGATGCTGAAAGTCCACGGTTTTGGAAGGTGTTCTGGCAGCTCATATCTTGGTGTTTTGGTGTCCAAATCCAAGCAAGTGTGAGGCCTTCTTGGAGCTTTGTGGGAGCCAACGTTCAAAGAAATTCGACCTTGAAGTTTTGGCCATCTTGGAGCATCTAACAACTCCTCTTTTGGTCGATTTCTTGCTGCTCAAAGAGGTAGAAATCACAGCTCATTGTGGCTCTGATTTTATGTAGTTTTACATGTCTTATAGCTTGTCCATTCATATATTTAAGATCCTATTGTTTTGGGGTTTGTTTTCCATCTTATAACAACATTTAGAACACGAATTTTTTAGATTATAAACATGTTATAATCCATCACCTCCGCTGCATTTTTAGAATGTTTAAAAGGTTAAACATGGATTTTGTGTTCTAGCAAACCTAACAACATTAACTTCTTGTTCTTCTTCTTAACCTCCGTAATCCTCTTCACAGAATCCATTAGTAGCTCATTCTGTGCAGTAGGGCACGATGAGCTCTGGCTAATGCTCTCTCATGAGCAACATCTCTCCCTGTCAAATAGGCGAGCTGTTGGCTCTGAGCTGCATCTCTCTCAGTCAGCATGGCTATTTGCTTGCCCTGAGCAGCGTTGACTCCCATCAACTGGTTCATCTGGTTAGCTCGTATGTCATCTGTTGTGAGCAGTTTGAGCACCAGACAGTTGAGGCTAGCCAGCTGCTCCTATAACCCAACAGTGGGTAGAGGAGATCCCTGTGGAGGTATCGATGATGTGGAATGGCCAGTTTGGGGTATGGTAGGTGTGGTGGTGGATGTGTTGTATGTGGGAGTAGGGATAGAGGTGGGTTGTGGTGGAACAGATGTGGGTATGGTAGATGTGGTGGTGAGAGTAGTGGTGGCTGTGGTGGTGGCAGTAGTGGTGGCTGTGGAGGTAGGTGTGGTGGTAGTAGGAGTGGTGGTAGTGGTGGTGGGGATGGTGGTAGTAGTAGCTGTGGTGGTGGAAGAGGTCATCAACACTATCCTTTGCCTCTTTCCCTTCTTGCCGTGAGGCTGGGCCATTCTCTTCAGCCTCGAGCCCTTAGCAATATGGGCTCCCCCAGGGCTGATTGGCTGGGGAGGTGTATAAGTGGGATCATCAGTCTCAAAACCCTTAGCCCCAGCCTGGCTTCCCCCAACTGCCTCTTTGCCCCTTTCGGTAGCCATAACTTAGCTAACGATAGTCCTCGTAAGAGGTTCCTCGTCGGACTCTTCCTCCTCCTCATCAACCAGGAAGTCCCGGTGGATGGCAAGCTGCTCCGATCCACCGAGAGCAGACGTACTACTGTGTGGAGGTGGTGGAGATATGGTAGACGTGTCTGTGGGCCGTGATTGACTGGGGCCTGCATCTCCACCACCTCGACCATCACCATGGTCGTCATCATCAGCATCCTCGTCAGCAGGAACCACAATCGGCTTGACGTCGGAATCACTATCGTCGTGGCGCCACTTCTTCCGTGAAGGCGCCACATAATCCTCATTGGCCAAATGGCCGAAGAGTCTCCTCACCGGGGGCTTCACCTGCTTCCCCGGTATACCTTCATCCTTCCTAAGATGGTATCATCCATCACCTCCGGGATCACTGCATCATCCTTCTCCTTAGGCAGCATAGGAAGCTTCTAGTCTATAATCATCTGCAAGAATCCTGGATACATGCAGAAGCCTTCCTTACCTTTGGCCTCGATGTTCTCTATCAAATAGGAGAAGAACATACGGGAGAAACTGAACGGGTGGTTTAGCACTAGCGCAACGTATGCATTCGGGATTTGATCTGACATCTCATCGAATTCTCCTCTCCTAGAGGTTATGCACTTCAAGATCACATGTGCCAAGTACTTAAATTGGGGGCACATGTTGCTCTTTTTAAGCATGTCGACATTGATGTCGCTGACATACTTGATCCTAAGAAAGCATCCCCGAACCATTAGGGATGTAGGTTGGTTGGGTGGGCTCCATCCTCACCCAGATCCAAGACTCACCTGAGGTCGTCTTCCCTGATCTGAATATCTTGACCGAAGATAGAACTCCGGATGCAGTAAGGCTTAGCAGAGCGATCGACGATGGCATTCTCCCAGAATGCCTGCTGGATCGATATGTATGGTGTACAGGGAGTGGAGATAGCCTTGTAGATCCTCGATCTACGTAGGAAAGAATTAATCCCAATAAACTTAGAAGCATTCCGGGAAGTAGCATCTAGATGAGCACAAATGTTCTGCTTGGTGCTCATAGTCCATCTCTCTGCCATGTTGCTGCAACACAAGAAACATGTATGTTAGATCCATTCATAAGAGATAACAATTGAATTTGAACTGATTTTGACCAACCGGTTCAATCATGCGATTGAACCATACGATTGAGTTCAGTCGTATGATTGGGCCTGCGACCAAACTTCGTCGTATGCAATACCAAGCGGTTGAGTCAATCGTGCGGCTGAGTCACCGATTGATTCAATTGTGTGATTGAATCATACGTCTGGGTCAATCATGCGATTGAAGTTCATCAGCCTGTCCATTCATATATTGCACTGTTCAACACCATAAATTTGAATCTTTGTCAAAACTTTGTTAGGACCGTGTGCGTAGGGAATACTAACTGATAATGCGTGAAACCAGATCAAATAGTGCGGAATCCTATTTTATTGGTGATCCAATCAGTGAGAACGATAATCTGATCAATCCTTCGATGAAACAAACCTTAAGAACGAACAAGAATTGACCAGAAATGAATTATGAAGTTGGAACAGGTTTTCTTAAGCCTCTGGACGAATAGGGTACGATTATCTGCGTAGGTATTTGAAATCTTACGTTTTTCCACGAATTAAGTAGTATTTATAGGTTAGGGTTTTCCATTCGTACGACTGAACCATTAGCATTGTTCAGTCGTGCGACTGAAGCATGCGGTTGATCCATCCGCACGACTGAAGGTCCAGTCGTACGATTGAGTCAATCTCATGTCACAATCGTGCGACTGATCCAGTCTCCTAGTTCAGTCGTGCGACTTGTTCATTAGCATGAAGTATTCATGCGTATGGTCCATTCGCATGGTCCATCCGCATGAGAACTTCACACGATTAAGTTTAAACATGTTTCTCAACCATATTTGACTAAGAATTATGCAAACAACCACAAACCTATATAGTTAGTTCAATATGCGTTATCACACAATAAACAAAACAAACAAAGAAACAAACAAACCCAGTATATCCCACTCAAGAACAGGGTCTGGGAGGGGTAGGTGGTGGCAAGTCTTTCCTCTATCTAAATAGGTAGAGAGACCGCTTCCAAAGAGACCCCTGGCTCGATAGCAAAAGCAGTAGCGCTAACGAATAAACATATAATCAAGCATACGATATGCGATATATGGTATACGGTACAGCACACATCATACAACAAATATTAAAATATCACCAAAAGGAAGTTTAAAATAAACAAGCATGTATCAGGGAAGCAGCAAGTTTCCCCTAAAAAGGTCCAAGCGTACTACATACACATCAGGCCCCGTAACAATTAATCCAAGTCCTTTCCTAGCTACAGGAACCACTAAAAGTCCTTAATTTTGATTCTACACCTCCACTCACTCCTATCCTCGATCACGTGCTCAGAGAGGTGCAAGTGTACCATATCCCGCCTAATTCTCTCTTCCCAAGTCAACCTAGGTCTTCCTCTACTCTTCCTACCCACTATGATGATGTTCTCCCCTGCTCTGACCGGTGCTGCCATTGGTCTCCTCTTGACATGTCCATGCCATCTTAATCTTCCCTCTCGTATTTTATCTGCAATAGAAGCCACTTCTAACTTCTGTCGAAACACTTCGTTTCTTATCCGATCCAGTCTTGTATGGCCACACATCCACCTTAGCATTCGCATTTCCGCAACCTCTATTTGTTTCTCGTGCGATTTCTTTATGGCCCAGCAGTCTGTTCCATATAGCATAGCTGGGCGTACCGCCACTCTGTATAGTTTTCCTTTGAGTTTTGCTGGAAACCTCTTATCACATAGGATCCCTGATGCTGCTCTCCACTTACACCATCTTGCTTGGACACGGTGAGCTACATCACTGTGTATCTCTCCATCCTCCTGCAGGTACGAGCCCAGGTATTTGAATCTAGATGTCCGTGGTACCGGCATACCCTGGATACTGATTTGGGTGTCCTCTTCCTCGTCGCCACCAAAGTTACAATGCATGTATTCCGTCTTAGAGCGGCTTATCGTTAATCCTCTGCTCTCTAGCGCTGCTCTCCACTGCTTTAGCTTGTCGTTAAGCATCATTTTAGTATCACACAATAAACAATGAAACATTAAACATTATAAGCATCAACCACACATTGTATTTCATTCATACCCATTCAATTACATATATGTAAGACATGAAAGACATTTTACATTGAGCTCCTAAACTAGGTACACATGTCTAACATTCTTCATCAGCTCATCAAACTTCTTGTACTTTTCCTCTCTTGTAACTCCGACATTTATCTCAAGCGCAAAACAGAGTCGTATAACATTTTGAAACTGGAGGGCTTGTACAATGTCTTGCGAATCATAAAACAGTGGCCACTGGTACAATGTGTATACATCATCAGCAGATAAGTTAGTCAGCCACATTGGGTCAAATACCCGAAAAGTATCCATTTGACCCTCTTTTTGCAAGACTATCACAGCTTCACCTGTTCTCCAATCATAGTACCACCACTTGAAGTGTGGAGTGATGTCCTGTTGAATTTCCCTTAGAGGGATTCTTAACATAGTGCGCGGAGGACTCCACTTCAACACTACCTTAGGCTTTCCAGTAATCGAATCAACTTCAGACCTTCTGATGTACCTTTTCGGTTGTTGAGGTCTGAAGTTGACCCACCTGGTATGGTACTCTCTCCTCAATGCAGCCTCAAACCAGCCTGACATATTTCTCGGGTCGACATATAGCAACTTTAAGCGTGCCAGCTGGTTGAGCTCAAAACCTGGCAGAGTCTTTAGATCATGTGGAAATCTAAAGTACTCTATGCTCTTTTCTCTCTTCACTGCATATACATTCACATCCTTAAAATATGCCCACGCTATAATCTTTCCTGACACCTTTAGATGCTTCTTCACTTTGTAGAGCTTGGTGTAGGCACTCTGCTTTGGATCAGTGTGTTGGGCTCGGATCTCTGCAAAACAAGCCGCCCATTCAGCCTTTTTGATGTCAACATCAGCATCCGAGGCTTGGGCTTGACCCTCATTTCTCTCTGCCTCTTTCTCCATCTGATCAGCTTATCAAATGTATCACTACCGAGAGTATCACCCAAATTGGGAACCACATTTCCCTCTCGGTCAGTGTACTCTGGATAATGTTGGGTTGTGACATCTTCAATCTCTATTTCATCCACATCATTAAGCTCGTCATCACTAGCCACGTCAACGGTAGGGGCATCCTTGACAATCTCGTCCGGGTTGAGCTGGAACATCTCAGCAAGTTGCTCATCAGTAAGGTCATGAATTATTTCTCCTTCTTCAGGAGTATAACTCACAGACCTCCTGACAATCCCTTGCAAATCAAGTATCATTATAAGTTGAGACTTGATTTGCTGGAGGGGAGTAATATCATACTCATCTTGCTGAGATGATTGATCTGCCTGATTTAAACATGTAAATACATCAACCATTAGTCAATAATCAAGACACTTGAATATAAAATATATATAAACGTTAAGTACATAAGTTTAATACAAGTTTTAAGAACAAAAGCTTTCAAATACATAAATATCTAAGCATTACTTTTGTCCTGAATCATGGGCTTGTCAGCAGGTGGGGCAGAAGATGATGCTCCTTGGGCTTGCTTTCTCTTTGTTCTTCTCTCTTGGCCCTGAGCTGAGCCAGATGTTGTTGCATCTCCTTCTTCATCATCATCATCATCATCCTGCCTTCCTCTTGTCTCTCCATCTTCACTTTCCTCATCATCATCACTATCATCATCTTCACCATTATCATCATCATCATCTCCTTCTTTTATCTTGAGTGGCTCATCCTTTGATCCCTTGAGCTTGAGCATGATGGTCTTGTTGGAAGCCTCCAACTCCTCTATCTTCTTTGCTGATTGGACGTTATGCTCCTAGAGTTGGGAAATTTGCTAAGCTTGCTGTGAGATCTGCTATGCTTGGGTAGCGTTTAGCTCCGTAAGCTGACGTAGTTGGGCAGCATTCCCTTCATCAGCAGCTAACAGGTTTAGCACCACACGGTTAACTGCTGCAAGCTATTCCTCTACCCTAATGGAGGGTAGAGTAGGTCCAGTGGTGAATATGGTGTGTGATGAGGGACCAGCTTGGTAGCTGGTGGTGGTAGTGGTGGCTGTGGTGAATATGGGCGGTGGTATATGAGTGGGTGATGAAGTGTAGGCTGTAGTAGTGGACGGTGGAGGTGTAGTAGTAGTGGTGGATGGAGTGGTGGTAGTGGTGGGTGGTGTGATAGTAGTGGTGGAGTGTGTGGTAGTAGTGGTGGAGGGTGTGGTAGTAGTGGTGGATGGAGTGGTAGAAGTGGTAGTGATCAATGTGAACCTGGGCCTCTTCCCCTTCATGCCGTAGGATTGAGCCATCCTTTTTTTTCCTCGAGCCCTTGGATACAGTGGCTCCCCCTTGGCTACTGGGCTCGTCTTGGATGTAAGATGGATCAGTAGTAGCCTCCCCAGACTCACCATGGCGTCCACCAACCGCCCTAATACCTCCCTTCGTGGCTACGACCCGGCTCCCCACTGTTCACACCAGAGGCTATTCATCAGACTCCTCCTCCTCACCAGGACGGAAGTCCTGATGGAATCCCGCAGTCTCTGCTCCTCCTCGAGTGGATGATGGAGATGTCACATCAGTAGTAGTGGCCCTAGATCAGGTGGGGCCAGCATCTCCACCATCACCACTATCATCATCATCAGAATCATCAGCGGGGAGCACAATCTGCTCAGTGTCTGAGTTTCTGTCATCGTGGCGCCACTTCCTCTTCATTGGCGCCACGTAGTCCTCTTAGGGCAGATGCCCAAACAACCGCTTGACAGGGGGTTTCACCTGCTTCCTCCTGTACACCTTCATCCGGCCTAAGGTGGTATCGTCCATCACCTCAAGCACCACGGCATCCTCCTTCTCCTTTGGCAGCAAAGGGAGCTTCCGGTCAATAATCATCTGCATAAAGCGAGGGTATATGCAAAATCTCTCCTTGCCCTTCGCCTCGATGTTCTCCACCAGGTAGGTAAAGGTCATCCTCGAGAAGCTGAACAGAGGGTTCAACAGCAACGCCACATAGGCATTCTGAATCTGGTCGGACATCTCATCAAAGCCTCCTTTCCTTGAGGCAATGCACTTAAGCAGCACATGGGCTAAGTACTTGAATTGGAGGCATAGGTTGCTCTTGTTGAGCACACATACATTGATATCCCCCAAGTACTTGGCCCGCAGAAAACAGCCCCGTACATTCAGTGGGTGCAGTTGTGTAGGGTAGTCTGCATCATCCCCAAACTCCAAGACTATCCTGAGATCATCCTTAGTGATCTCTATAACCTGACCAAAAATGGAGCTCCTGATACAGTGGGGCTCTGAGGACCTGTCGACTATAGCGCTTTCCCAGAAAGCCTGCTGAACTGAGAGGTACGGAGTGCACTGAGTTGATATAGCACTGAAGATCCTCGATCTCCGTAAGAAGGTAATAATGCCCGAGAACTCAGCCGCATTCCTGGAGGTCAGATCCAGATAAGTACAAAGGTTATGCATTGTGCTCATAGTCCAACGACTCGCCATCTGTTACATAATGTAAATAAACGTTAGTGTGTGTCAATGAGTAAGAATTTGATTCATTGGACTTGAAATCTTCTATTCTGTCATGCGAAAGAACTGTGTGACTGAGAACTAGTCGTGCGAATGAGCTCATACGTATGACTAAGCATACGACTAGACTTAGTCGTGTGCTATCCCATGCGTTTATATCAGTCGTGCGACTGAGCTCATATGCATGGTTCAGTCTTACGATTGAGCCATTCGTCCAGCTCAGTCGTGCGATTGGGCTATTCGTACAGCTCAGTCGTGCGATTGAAGTTCATCAGGGTGTCCATTCGCATGACAGACTGTTTTGTTTTTCAAATTTAAAATTTTAGCAAAACTTGATGTTAGACTTCATGGTTTGGCTTATTAGTCTTGCAAATGATCGACATAGCACCTAATAAGTTTTATTTGAACAATATACTTAGTTTTATAGCTTTCTTAGGCAAACTAAGTTTATGTTAAGTTTAGGGCTTAAATTCGATCATTAGGGCACGAATTGATTGAACTTTGGAGTGAATATCATCACGCATTACCTAGATGAACACTACAAATCATTTGATCACAACAATCGGTAGTTTAGAGCAGTCAGAAAAAAATCGGGCAGAGTAATAGTCCTTCGTGCGATAAAGAGAATGATTAGGGTGAATGGGCATATGCGACCGACTCCCCCTCTATTTATACTAGGGTTTCCTCCAGTCGTGCGACTGAACCTAGTTGCATACTTCAATCAGGAGACTGGATCCATTCGCACTCTTCAATCGTGCGATTGGCTCAGTCAGTCATATTCAGTCGTGCGACTAGGTTTCAGTCGTGCGACTGACTCATTCGGTCACCTCCATTCATGCGATTGGTTCAATCTTGTGGTCCAATCGTGTGAATTTACTCATGATTATGGTCCAATCGCACGTTTGGTCCATACGTGTCGATTAGTCTGCGATTGGGCTCATACGTATGGTTCAATCGTACGTGATCCTTTTAACAGTAAAAGCATTTTGTTACCTCAGACGTGACTCTTTTAACATTTGAAAACTCATTCGGTCACCTCAGACGTGACCCTTTTAACATTTGAAAAACCCGTTTGGTCACCTCAGACGTGACTCTTTTAACATTTAAAAAACCCGTTTGGTCACCTCAGACATGACCCTTTTAACATTTGAAAACCCCGTGTGGTCACCTCAGACGTGACCCGTTTTAGTGATTAAATCCCAGATAGAATTCCAATGCATAGTCCGACGTTTAATAACTAAAATGACTAAAAATTAAACAAATTAAACAACTAGAACTAAAAGACAAAACTAAAACTTATTTTTGTAATTTTGTGTGAGGTTGAAATCCTAAGATAAGTATCTACCAGATTTTCCTTTCTAGACAGTATAGTGTCAAGTTACTTTGATCATAAGTGGAACGATTCATTATGGAATCATACAGGTTTATCAAATCATTTGGGACATTTTACGAAAGCCTTTTGATGCTAGATTCTTGTTTTCATCGAGAGTCATTAGCAAGTTTAGGAAATCATTCTAGTGCTGTAAGATACATACAATGATTTGGACTTTCAAGAATTGCAGCTCAGAATGATTGTCAGTATACTTGTCCTCTTAAATCCATACACAGATTTTTGACATACATTGGTGATGATTTAAGGTTTAATTATTTCAACAAGCATTTATGGATCCCACACTTATATGGTAATCAACATTCCTCAGGAGATTTTTGAGCGGTCTACGGGAATTTTGACAAGAAGAAACTATTCTAAGAGCTTTTAAAGAGATGCCAAGCCTCAGGTCAGTGCCATCGCACAACAGAGAGGCGCAACCAACAATGAATCTAGAATATTTAGGTTATGCTTATCCTCAGGTCAGTGCTACCGCACAGCAGAGAGGCACACAACCTATCTTCTTGTTTGAGAAATTCTGTTTTTTTTGCACAGATCTAATCAACAACCTAGGTTATTAGCTTGATTGCTTTTTGCGTTTTTTTATGTGCTTTGCTCATTTTTATGGTCATCCTCACACATTTGTAGCTTTTATTTTGCTCGTCACCCCTTATTGGAACTTCGTTGATTGTGTTAACTAGGGATAAGATGATAACCCACAACTTTTTGAACAACTTAGTTTGAGCTTCAACTCACCAATGAAGTCTACTTATCTATTGTGTTGAATCTACCGACACATCATCTAGTGATCTAGTAACCTCTAGGTCTACTTTCTCTGTTTTACCTTAGTAGTAGCTAGTTTTACTATCATTTTTCCTTTTGTGTTGCTTAGACTTCTCAGACTTATACTTTGAATTTTGCATTTTTAATCAGTTAAATTCTTTTAAAGTCCCAAACTCTTTGTTCCTGTGTTCTATCATTTTCCATAGTCATTGAATCAGTATCACAGATACGATCTCATTTCTATTAACTAGACTATCCTCCTCCCTCGTTTTTTAAGTAAATGAATACTGAATAAAAACTAAATCTCCCCATAAATTTCTAAAACGAAAAATCTTTTTGTGTTTTTGGATTATTAATACAGGAAAATGAAAATAAGAAAAATAAAAGAAAATAAAAAATACAAAATAAATGGTTGTCGGATTAAGCATGTTTTCTAGAATCACTTCACATTTCTTTTTCACGCCGTTGACCTCTAACAGATATAAAAATCTTGGTTTATCAAAAGCTTTTGTGTAGAGGTCAGTCGTTGAAAGTCCGTATTAATTTTAACAACATCGATTAAATTCTTTTCAAAACAATCACGTATAAAGTGATATTTAATTCCGATGTGTTTGGTCTTAGGATGTTGGACCGGATTTTTAGTTACGGCTATAGCAGCAGAATTATCAACAAATACATGAGTGTTAAAGAATTTCAAACCATAGTCCTGCATTTGCTGTTGAATCCAGATGATTTATAAACAGCAGCTTGCAGCAACAACATATTCAGCTTTTCAAGTTGATAGAGCAACCGATACCTGCTTCTTACACTGCCACGTGACTAATATTCTCCCAAAGAATTGACATCCAGCTGAAGTTGACTTGTAGTTCATTTTGCAGCCGCCATAATCCGAATCGCTATACGCTGTAAGCTCAAAGTCATCATCATGAGGATACCATAACCCAAGTGTTGGAGTACCCTTCAGATAATGAAATATCCTTTTGACGCCTATGAGATGGTTGACTTTAGGTTTCGCCTGATATCCGGAGCATAGACATGTCACGTACATGATATCAGGTCTTGAGGCAGTGAGGTACATGAGAGATCCAATCATTCCTCGGTACATAGTGGCATCCACCAGATCACCATTTTCGTTGGGTACGACGTCATGGTTTGTAGCAAGTGGAGTCCCAGCTGCGGTAGCATTCTCCATATCAAACCGATTGAGAATATTGCTAACATACTTGGTCTGATGCAGAAATATCCCTTTTGGTGTCTGGTCCACCTGTTACCCGAGAAAGAACTTCATCTCACCCATGGCACTCATCTCAAATTAAACTTTCATTACTGCTTCAAATTTTTTACATAATGCTTCGTTTTTGGAACCAAAGATTATGTCATCAACATAGATCTGAACTAGCAGTAAGCACCATCCTTTTCTTTGATGAATAGTGTATAATCAATCACTCCTCTACGAAAGCCATGTTTCACAAGATGAGTCGAGAGTTTCTCATACCAAGCTCTTAGGGCTTGATGGAGCCCATAGACAGCCTTATCTAGTTTGTAAACTCTATCCCGATAATACGGATCCTTAAATCCTTCGGGTTGACTGATGTACACTGTCTCCCGAATTTCACCATGAAGGAATGCACTCTTTACATATAATTGATAGACTTTGATCTTCATGTAAGATGCATAGGCTAGGAAGATACGGATTGCTTCCATTCTTGCCACAGGTGCAAACACTTCATTGTAATCAATGCCCTTGACTTGTCGAAATCCCTAAACTACAAGTCGAGCTTTGTTTCTTATTATGACCCCTTGGTCATCTTTCTTGCACTTCAAGATCCATTTAGTGCCAATGACCTTAGCACCTTTAGGTATATCCACTAGATTCCATACTCCCAACTTCTTGAATTGAAGAAGTTCTTCTTGCATGACAATCACCCATGCCTCATCGTTTAGGGATTCACTAACATATTTTGGCTCAAATTGAGACACAAAACATCGATATGCACCATCGTGAAGATATCCTTTTTCCATTACCGAGGCATGATCAGCTGAGTATAGCTGACTTCTATTCTGGACTCCTGATCTAACATCTCCAATGATATTATCCAACGGATGATAAACATTTAATCGAGATACAGGAGTGGTGGGTACAACTACCTCATTATCCAAATTATGAACAACAGGTTCAGTATTTGAGGCAGTGGGAGTGTGAGGTTCTGAAGTGTCAGAGGCATCAACATCAGATGCTTGTGTACTTGGAGTAGTAGGAACCTGTTGCCCTTGATCCACCTGATCATTCGCTATATCTTCATCATCAGAGGAGGAGTCACTTACCTCAAGTGCTCCCCCTGAAGAACTAGAAGACTCACCTTGTAAAGCTGAGGTCATCGGATCCAGCGAGGGTGTGTTTAAAATGTCGTACATCATTCTGGTCGATAACTCATCCTCAGGAGGAAAGAGAGGGATGTTGAAGGATTTAAAGAATCCACCATAGTCTAAAAAGAAAGATGGTCCTTTTCCAGCAAGGGTAGTGGTGTATCTCTGTACATTAACATTGCACCACACTTCTACTAGACCCGTTGAGTTGTTGTAAACTCTCTTATTTGGTATGTTGTATCCTAAGAAAATCCCTTCTTCAGCCTTCTTGCTGAATTTACCTGACTGAGTTTTCTTTGCAGTGTACACGGTGCACCAAATGGTTTGAGGTACACTAGATTAGATTTACGTCATTGGAGTCACTCGTAACACGTTTTACCATGACGCTTGACCACCAGGGCTCGATTAAGGGTGTAACATGCATTAGCTACTGCCTCATTCCAAAAGTGGATAGGCAGTTTCAAGTCTGCTAGCATCGTCCGGGCTATCTCTATCAAGCTGTGATTCTTTCTCTCAGCAACACCATTCATTTGAGGAGTGTAGGTAGATGTGACTTGGTGCACAATTCCTTTTCTTTGCAGAATTCCTCCATCCATTGGTTCTTGAACTCGGTGCTGTTGTCTGAGCGAACTTTCCGTACCTTCAGCTTGTAGAGTGACTCCAATGTAGTTACTAGCTCTTTGAATAATTCAAATGTCTCTGATTTGGATTTCAAAAACATCACCCAAGAAAATCTTGAGTAATCATCCGTAACTACATAGTAGTACAAAGCACCGACAATGCTCTTTGTACTGACTGGGCCAAACAGATCCATGTGAATAAGCTCAAGAGGCATGTCGATTGAATGAATGTTCTTTGCCTTGTGAGACTTATTTGTTTGTTTCCCTTTCTTACATGCAACACAAAAATCCGGTCGTTGGAAGTTTTGAACATTTACTCCTTGCACTAGATCATTCTTGATCAAGTGATTCATCTTCCGGGGATTGATGTGTCCCATTCTCCTATGCCAGGAGATGGAGTCTTTTTCTGTTGCCTTTGAAAAGAAACATTGTACTTGGTGATCGGTTGTGGAGGCCTTTGAGAGGTCCAAGACATACAAATCGTTTTATCTTGAAGCTGACATTAACACTTGGTCCTCCGGAATGACATAGTCCTTTTTCAGAACATAGCACTTCTTGTTGTCAAATACAACTTTGAACTCTTTGTCGCATACCTATGAGACATAAAGTAAGTTATTTTGAAGTTGTTGAACATAATTTACCTTATCTAACTTCACTTTCTGGTTTCCCACTTCTCCTTGTGCAGTGATATGATCTCCTTTATTTCCAGCAAATGAAACGTGTTATCCTTTAATTTGTTTGACATTTGACAAGAGAGACATGTTTCCAGTCATGTGCCTTGATGCACCACTATCCACAATCCAGGTATTCATAGAAGCACTATAGCGGACACCCTACACATTCAAAAGAAATGATTAGTTTAGGTTAGGGACCCAAGCCTTGACTGGCTTGGGTGCCCCGGAGGAATCACATATCATAAACTCCACCCACTGTCCATTTGAGGAAGAGGGCAGATCATTCTTCTTCTTTTTCTCATTTTCAGACATGGGACTTGATTTTTCTTTCCATAAGCCAGTTTTATGTAAGGCCTGTTTGTGATAAACAGACGATTGGCTTATTGTTTGAACTTTAGGTTCAAAGGTTCTTTTGGTGGAGTAATTGAACTCCTTTTTTAAGAACTTGGTTTTGTATCATTAAGTTCAATCTTCTTTCTTGGTGTCTGATAATAAGAACATTTAGAAGCAATGTGTCCATACTTTCCACAAGTGTAGCATGATCTACCTTCGACATGTTGGTGAAACAGTTTCTTTGGGGAAGTGTGTGACACAGGTGTGACTTTAGTTTCTTTGGGTTTTGACACTTCTTGTTTAGATGTTTTGACTTCTTTAACAAAATTCATTGTTTTAACATGTTTAACATCTTTACCCTTATGTTTATTTGGACTAAGACATGGTGCTCGAGATTGGTTAAATGGTTTGGTCTTTTTGTGTTCTGAATTAGACATGTTTGAACCTGAATCCACCTTAATCTTTGCAAATTTTTCATCCAAATAAACAATAGGCATCTTACCTTTTGACTTCAAAGTGATCTCCTTCTGTTTAGTGATAGATTCATTAGGTTTACTCGTGGGATCTGGATCACTTACAAGAGGAGTGGACACCACATGATCCTTGATTGGGTTATTATTAATTGGTTTGCATTTAGAATTCAACAAGGTCTCATGTGGTGGTGGAACCACTTTGTAACCCAAACCCTCCCCGTGGTTGCGTTTTTTCACTAAGTGTTGAACTATGTGAGAAGAACTAGTCCAACTGTGCAGTTTTTGTTTTAAAGAATTTACCTCGACTTTCAAAACTGCTTTTGTTGCTTAGTTTCTTCTAGGGAGTTTAAATAGAACTTTATGTCATTTTCTTGGTTAAATGCCACAACTTCAGTTCCCCTTAGTTGTTTATTTAACAGTTCTATTTTCTCTTTATAACTGTGCTCATTTTCTTTTAAAATTCGGTTTGCTTCTGTGCACAGTTGTAAATTATTTACTAAGCTATCATTGTGATCTAATAGCCTAGCAAATTTTGAATCTATGCTATCCCTAAATTTATTACATTAAAAAAAAGCATGATTATCAAAAAGTTGGTCTGTGGAACTTACCTGAGAAGGTTCGGTTGAATCAGCCATCATCGCAGAGTTTGACTGTTCGGGTGCTGGTGATTCTGAACACGTTGTGCTGGGACCTTCTTCATTTAGGTGAGTGACCACAGAGCATTATATTCCTGATCTGACATTACGAGTTCCACTGCTATATCACCTTCGCTTGCAGAGTCGTCATCCAAACCCTCAACACATGTAATGTTGGATTCTCCCAGAGACACAAAGCGAAATGTCCAATCTTGTCCTTCATCTTCTTGTGTAGTCAAGGCCTTAGGATCCTTGCTTGATGATGTAGCCCCATTGGTGGGTTTATCTTGACGATTGAAAGTAGAGAATGGATTACCATTACCTGTCTTCTTGGGCTTCAGACATTCACGTTTGTAGTGCCCCTTTTCTCCACAATTGAAACAGGTAACTTTGGTTTTGTCACAACCAAAGGTTGTATCCTTTATGGCTATCAAGTTCTGTCCTGTCTTCTTAATAAACTTCTTCGCCCTCCGGACAGCACTAGCCAGCGCCCATATAATGTCCATCCTTTCGAGCTCAGTTTCATCTACCTGCTCGTAGTCTTCATCAGCGAGATGGCAGTTTCCAATCTTCCCCGTAACTAGACCGTCATAGGAGTGAACGACAGCTGCTAGGAGATCCATATGCTCCTTTGCTACCTCTACAGTCACATTACCGAGATTCTCAGTCTTTAATTTCTGATCATATGAACTCTTTTGGGATCTGTATTTCATCCTCAACTCTTCCTCTCTCAGCTTCAGAATGAAATCGTTGGTATCCGACTTTGCCAGCATATTATTCTGTCTGAGATTTGACACAAACGAAACCCACTTCTCTGGCAATCCATCTGCAAAACTTGACACCTTATCTTCCATGGACGTGGTAAACCCATGAGTGTGCAGCTCACTCATCAATTGGTAGAAACGGCCGATAACATCATCCAGAATCTCTTTTCCTATTGAAGAGAAGTTATCAAACTCCTTCTTCAAAGCCTTTTCCTTTAATGCCATCAACGTCGCATTCCCATCATATCGTTTTTCCAAGGCATCCCATAACTTCTTAGCTTGTTTATTCTCAGAAAATTGATGGAATATATCTTTGGGAATTGACAGAGACAATAAAGCGTACACCTTCTTCTCTGCATTATACTTCACCTTCTGGCTATCAGCCATGCCACCCAAGGTAAGTTTTACTCCATCAACATCAACCAGCATGCTATACCCAGTCTTAATTTATTCCCACAGATTAGGATCAACTTCATTTAAGTATATATCAAACCTTTGCTTCCATTGTGGGTAATCGTCTAACGTTATGAGCTTAGGGGGCTTATTGTGATTACCAACTTCGTTTTCCAGAAGCAATAGACTCTGGATCTATGAATCCCTACCGACAGTGAAAGCTGAGTACTAATCTTCCATTTGGATTAACTTTGAACTTTAATCTAAGATTTATTCACTTGTGCGAATGGAGATGTGCAAATGGGCCAAACGTGCGATTGAACAATGCGGATGGCTTAATCGTGTGATTAAACAATACGGATGAGTCAATCGTGCGATTGGACAAGGACGACTAGACAATGCGAATGAAGTGTTCAGTCATAAGATTTGATGAGCGACTGAGTTCAATCGTACGAATGGAAGGTGCGAATGAGTTCAATCGTACGAATGAGCTATTCGTGCGACTGAAGGCTGCTGTTTTGAAAAATTCAAGGGTTTTGGATATTTTGACACACAAACACGAATTTTTACGAACCCTAATCTGCCGTATCTGAAAAACATGAACTTTTTGATCTGGAGACGTCAGAAACACTGTTTAAACCGAAAAGATGGTGTTTTTGAATGAAAAAACGTGATTTTTACACCAAATCGATCGAATCACACGCAAAATCAAGAGCCAAAGCTCTGATACCACTTGTTAGGACCGTGTACGCATGGAGTACTAACTGATAATGCATGAAACCAGATCAAATAGTGCGGAGTCCTATTTGATTGGCGATCCAATCAGTGAGAACAACAATCTGATCAATCCTACGATGAAACAAACGTTAAGAACGAACAAGAATTGATCAGAAACGAACTATGAAGTTGGAACAGGTTTTCTTGAGCCTCTGGACGACTTGGGTACGATTATGTGCGTAGGTATTCGAAATCTTATGTTTTTCCACGAATTAAGTGGTATTTATAGGTTAGGGTTTTCCATTCGTACGACTGAACCATTAGCATGGTTCAGTCGTGCGACTGAAGCATGCTGTTGATCCATCCGCATGACTGAAGGTCTAGTAGTGCGACTGAGTCAATCTCATGTCACAATCGTGCGACTGATCCAGTCTCCTGGTTCAGTCGTGCGACTTGTTCATTAGCATGAAGTATTCACGCGTATGGTCCATTCACATGGTCCATCCGCATGAGAACTTCACACGATTAAGTTTAAACATGTTTGTCAACCATATTTGACTAAGAATTATGCAAATAACCACAAACCTATATAGTTAGTTCAATATGCGTTATCACACAATAAACAATGAAACATTAAACATTATAAGCATCAACCACACATTGTATTTCATTCATACCCATTCAATTACATATATGTAAGACATGAAAGACATTTTACATTGAGCTCCTAAACTAGGTACACATGTATCAACTGACATTTTAAATTTGACTTTGAGTTTAGATTCATTAGGTTCGCAGGGACTCGACATAGCACTTAATGTCATTTAAGTCAACTTTTGTGTCCATTCAAGTGGCCAATTTTAGGGTTTTAGTCCCGGTTATTAGTTTTAACAATTTTGGTCGATTAAGTTCGATTAAACCGTTCATTTGTTCCGATTTTGTTCACAAAGTACCTGTGGATGAACAAGATATCGGTTAGAAGCAGAATCGGAGAGTAATCACAATATAAGAAATTTGGGCAGAGTGTCTGGGTCTTAGGCGGTTTTCTTAAGAATTTGAAGTCGTGTACAATTTACGACCGACTGAGTCTCCTTTTATACTGTTTTGGGTTTCAGTTGTGCGACTGGACCCATGCGCATGACTCAATCGTGCGACTGGGGTTCAGTCGTGTGACTGACGCAGACTCCTTCATCCAGTCGTACGATTGGTTCATTCTTATGATCCAATCGCATGGTTTTCCCCATACTTATGGTCCATTCATGTGATTTGCTCATACTCATAGTCCATTCGTGTGATTTTCTCATACTCATGGTCCATTCGTGCAATTGGTCCATACTCATGGTCCAATCATGCGATTGGCTCATACTTATGATTCAATCGTGCGATTAGTTCATACTTATGATCCAATCGTGCGATTGATTCATACTTATGAGTTTGACTTCTTCCATTTCCACACACTCAAATTTAACTTTTTATAAATAACGTTATAACCAATGATCATCTCAGACTTGATTTTTTAACAGAAATCATTTGATCACCTCAGACGTGATCCTTTTAAATTCAAACAGGTTGATCACCTCAGACGTGATCCTTTTAATTGTAATCGTTTGGTCTCCTCAGACATGACCCTTTTAAATTTTACAAAACTTGATCATCTCAGATATGATCCTTTTAAATTCACACCAGTTTGGTCACCACAGACGTGACCCTTTTAATTTAGGATTCACAGAGTTCATCTAGTTACATAGTCTGACATTGACACCTAATTGATAAATAAGACAGAAAACAACTTGAATTGAAATAAAGCAGGACATATTTTTGTGTTTTTGTTTAAGGTGGGTTGAAAACATTTTAATTTTCCTAAAAAGATTTCTCCCCCTGAACGGAACAGCATCAAGAATTTTCATCTTATCTAAAAAGACTCTTATGGAATCATATAGGCATAAACATAATCATTTTGGGACCTTTTTGCATATGTTTGTTTAACTTATTCTTATTTGTATGAGAGTCAAAAGCACTTACAGGAAATCATACTAGAACTGTAAGAAGCACATAATGATTTTGACTGTCGAGGATTGCAGCCATGATGATTGTCAGTATATTTGTCCACTTAAATCCATACACAGATTTTGAATCACATTGGTGATTAGTTAGGTTTGTTATTTGTAACACTCGAAAGTTTGACCTTTTGATAGGTTGTGCGACTGAGCCTCAGTCGCCTGGGATTTATGCGACTGGAGGTTCAACCGCATGCTATTCGGCCGATTGAAGCTCAACCGCACGATTGGAGTTCAACCGCCCGAATGAAAGACGAGCCGCATGGAACACATGCGACTGGGGTCCAATCGCATGGTGTTCATGCGACTGAAGGTCCAGTCGCCCCTAGACCAGACGCGACTGAGAAGTACCTATAAAAGGGGAGCAGCTCTCATACTCCTCCCAACACTTATCATTTTCAGTCGGGAAGAGCAGTGAGCGACCGAGAGAAGAGAAAGAAAGAGGGAAAGTGCTGACCGAGCTCCGGATTTGTCGAGAAGCTAGCCAAATCGAAGTTCATCAACTCCTACCTGTTAATATGAGTTCTAGGACCCCTCATTTACATGTTTTCTAATGATTTTGGGGCTGGAAACATATATAAACCCTATTTTTGAAATAGTGTAAGTTTGACCCATTTGGGTAAATCTTGAGTAATGTGTTTATGGTATGAATTAGGACTAGAATATGCTTGTATGAGGTCCTAGTAGGAATCCCTGAGGCCTGGGAGGGTCGAATTGGGCTGAAAATGGGTTTATGGTGACTGTGGGGACGGGAGTTCGTGACTGCAGTGTATGAAGAACTCCAGTCGCTGCCCAGTTAGGGTTATGCGACTGAAGGGCCATTCCGCCGACTGAGGAATAGTTGATGTCCAATCGCCCGATTGAGGCTCAGACGCACGATTGAACCTCAGTCGCATGATGGACTATGCGATTGGGGGATTCGGTCGCATAGGTCCAATCGCAGGGTAGTTCAATCGTACGGTTAAGAGTTAGTCGCATATAGCCCAGTCGTATAGTGTCTAGTCGTACGGAAGGGAGTCCAGTCGCACGATTGTATGTCCATTCGCATAATAGCCCAATCGCACGGTCCAGTCGCATGGAGGACATGCGACTGAGATAGGTTCAGTCGCCCCTGAAGGGCTGATGTGAATGATGATGCTATGTATGATTACGTATGTATGATGCTATGTATGATGATGAACGTATGATGTATGATGCTATGTATGATGATGAATGTATGATGGATGTGTGTTCCTTATAATTGTGTATGTTTATCTTTCCGAAACTTTACGAATAGAATGAAGTATTATGTAACGTAAAGTGAAAGATAATGAAAGAGGAACACGATGATGAATGCATGTATTAACGAATGAACGAAAAGAAGAATGATGATGAATACATGCATTAATGAACGAACGAATTATGTCTTGCAGCATTGAATAACACGATTGGTCCTTCTCTGTGATCGACCATGGTCATGGTACCTCTACCGCTTACCTCTAGTACCGTGGCATACGTTTGTTGTTCATATGTTGACTTCGGCCCGGTAGCTAATGACGATCGGGGTATAGCATAAGGTATTGGTACAATTCACCTTTCAATGTGCAAGTAAAGTATTATGTAACGTAAAGTGAAAGATAATGAAAGAGGAACACGATGATGAATGCATGTATTAACAAATGAACGAAAAGAAGAATGATGATGAATACATGCATTAATGAACGAACGAATTATGTCTTGCAGCATTGAATAACGCGATTGGTCCTTCTCTGTGATCGACCATGGTCATGGTACCTCTACCGCTTACCTCTAGTACCGTGGCATACGTTTGTTGTTCATATGTTGACTTCGGCCCGGTAGCTAATGACGATCGGGTATAGCATAAGGTATTGGTACAATTCACCTTTCAATGTGCAAATAAGTATGAATGGGATTCTTGTCGTTCGACCCCAGTAATCATAGCCGAGTGCTATGAAGTGGGTAAAGCCTGACAGAATCCATATGAGAAGTTAAAGATAACGATGTATAACGAATGATGAAGATAATAATGAATATTATCTCTGTGTACGTATGATGTATGAACGCATGTACGAAAGGATACTTTTAAATAAGTAAAAGTATGTTTTATTATAAAACTAGAACTCACTCAGCAACGCTGACTTTTTATGTGTTTCCAGTTGGCAGGTAGTGTTGCTGAGGATGGCACGAGGCGACTACTCAGCTCTTTGGGATGGCATTTACTTTTTGATTATGCTGCCACATCATGTGTTGTGAGCCCGTAATGCGCGCAACACATCATGTTGCATGCAAGTGCAAGATTTCTTGATAATTCTGATAAACAGGATTATTTAAGAAATCTTCTTTATGAAGAAAAATATATGTTTGAATTTAATATCTTCTTTATGAAGAAAAGTATATTTTCTTTTTACTATTTTCTTTCGATAGAGGTCGCTGTATGACCCTATGATTGCTGAGGATTCGAATAAACGAGATTATCCTCGTTTTCTCACGCATCAGCAGCAATCGTAGTATAGCTAGGCAATGTAAGGAAAAGCTTGTATTTTGTAACCAAGACAATGATGTAAAAGCTTTTATGATGAAATGAGAATGTATATTTTATAAATTCCGCTGCGTTATTCCATTATGTTTATGTTAAATGTATGTTTTATGGGTGATGACGACCAACCGTAAGGTGCCCGGGATCGGGGCCTTACAAGTTGGTATCAGAGCCAAAGTTTAAGTAAAACGGGTAAAATTTTAAAATAAACCTAAACTTAAACTGAAAATGGGACAGAAAGGAAGAGAATGCCATCTGAGTAGTTGCGTGCCATCAGGTATTTTTATTAAAGTTAAACATGATTACGTGCGCGTGTTATGTGTTATGTGTACTGTTAGACTTAGATACTAATGTAGTCTGGACAGGTAATGCTCGGGGTGCGAAGAGTAAAGTAAGTGGCTAATCGCAACTGGCCACTGTAATTAGTGACTTACTATACTTAACATAAACTGAGCTATTTCCTTGAATGACCGTGTTGGTATTTGAACCTTTCAGTGTGTGTCAAAAGATGGCTAGCGGTAGATCTTCTAAGGCTTTGCCAGATGGGGGTAATGGTAAACGTGGTGTTGAACCGCGTGTCACGAGAAGCATGGCTAGGGCGGCTGAAAGGGCACTCGAAGAGCCTGAGGCCCCTCACCTGGAAGGCAGCGATGATGGCACTAGTTTGAGGATCGCCATGAAAGAGGCTGTTGTGGAGGGAGTCCAACAGGCCTTACAGGTAATTCTGCCATCCATGGTGACTGAGGTAATTAGAGCGGTGAAAGAGACGACTGCTATTGAAGAAAGCACGAAGAATAGCGACGACAAGAACTGGAACGGAAAGCGGGTTGGACGTGACAGTGCCACCCTCAGCAAAAAGGTTGTAAGGACGGAGGACCGACGTGCAGCTTCGTCTGGTGTGAGGACGAGGAAGTGTGGTAAGTGTGCCAAAGAACACCTCGGGGAATGTAGATTGGGGACCAATATCTGTTTCCGATGTGGGAAGCACGGTCATGTGGCCAGAGAGTGTGGAGTGGCACGGTGCTACAACTGCAGAGAAAGAGGTCACATAAGCAGGGATTGCAAGAAGCCAAGGGCTGAGGGCGCAGGGCCTTCACGATAATGCTGGAGCAGGTTAGGACGAGCCCCGATATAGTGTCAGGTATGTGTCTAGTAATTCAAACTCTGACATCCGTGTTGATTGATTCCGGAGCCAGAAGAGTTTTTGTTTTTGTTGTTTTTCTATGCCAAGTTGCTCACTAGGAGTAGAAGTATAGATAAGCTCTTGGGTATAGAAACCACCATAGGTAATTCTGTCAGGATTTCCGAAACGATAGTAGACTGCGAGGTGGAGTTAGAAGGTCATATATACCCGGTTAGACTAGATGTGATAGCCTAGGGTGATTTTGATTCAGTTCTTGGGTTGGATGGGATGGTGGACTTCGAGACAAACATAGCGTGTCGTGAGAAGATGATTCGTTGATAGCACCAGACGGGAGTCCAATAACTGTATATGGGGATCGGGTCAGGACAATTTCGAAGATGATCTCAAAGGCGGTGACGGGGAAAGTGTATGAGGTACGGATGTCGCGGCTACTTATGATATGTAAAAGATGTGTATTAATGCAGAGAGGAAAGGTGATAGCCTATGCATCCCGACAGCTGAAAGTTCATGAGGTTAATTACCCTACCCATGACTTGGAGCTAGCAGCTGTGGTTTTTTGCGTTGAAGATTTGGCGGCACTATTTGTACGGGACGAAGTGCACCATCTTCACGGACCACAAAAGCTTGAAGTACTTCTTCGAGCAAAAAGATCTGAATATGAGGCAACGGCGATGGTTGGAGCTTATAAAGGACTATGATTGTGAGATCCATTACCATCCGGGCAAAGCCAACGTGGTGGCGGATGCCCTTAGCTGAAAGGAGAGGCCCGAGCCAATTCGGGTGAAGGCGTACCAGCTAATCATGACCTTCGACGTAATGAAACAGGTCAAAGAGTTCCAAGATGAGGCTTTGAAAGACGAACATCTTAACTCTGAACGCATGAGAGGTCTGGTCGCGGAGTTGGGTGAGAACGCAACGGGTGTTAGAACTCGGTTTGGGCGTATGTGGATTCCTCATCTTGGGGATCTGCGAATGAAGATTTTGGATGAAGCTCATAAGTCTCGATACTCCATTCATCCCGGTGCTACCAAAATGTACCAAGATATGAAGAAAGATTACTGGTGGCCGGGTATGAAACGTGATGTGGTGGAGTATGTGAGTAAATGCCTCACGTGTTTGCAAGTAAAGGCAGAGCACCAGAAGCCGTACGGAAAGATTCAACCGTTGGACATACCGGAATGGAAGTGGGAGCACATCACCATGGATTTTATCACAAAGCTGCCACGTACCCCGAAAGGGTATGATACGATCTGGGTGATTGTGGATCGATTGACGAAGAGTGCCCACTTCTTACCGATGCGCGAGACATATTCGTCCGAGAAGTTGGCCGATCTTTTCATCAAAGAGATTGTGACTCGTCACGGTGTACCAGTGTTGATTGTGTCTGATCGCGACACCCGGTTTACATCCAAATTTTGGAAGAAATTCCACGATGCTATGGGGACGAGGTTGCATATTAGCACGGCTTATCATCCACAAACTGATGGTCAGTCGGAAAGGACCATTCAGACCTTGGAGGACATGCTCCGAGCATGTGTTATTGACTTCGGTGGAAGTTGGGATGACCACCTGCCGTTAGCCGAATTCTCATACAACAACAGTTATCATGCCAGTATTGGCATGCCACCCTATGAGATGCTATACGGTAGGCGATGCAGGACACCCGTCTGTTGGGGTGAAATTGGTCAGAAAGAATTGGGGAGCGTCAAAGTGGTCGAAGCTACGACTGAAAAGCTCGAAAGAATTAAAGCTTATATGAAGGCAGCCAAAGACCGACAGAAATCGTATGCCGACAAACGACGCAGGCCGATTGAGTTCCAGGTAGGAGATCGGGTTATGTTGAAGGTCTCACCCTGGAAAGGTATCATTCGGTTCCGGAAGCGAGGCAAGTTGAGTCCGCGTTATATAGGCCCTTTCCGAATCATCGCTCGAGTAGGAGAGGTGGCCTATAAGTTGGATCTACCAGATGAACTAAGTGGAATCCACCCGACTCTCCACATGTCTCATCTGAGGAGATGTTTGGCGGATGAGGGCAAGGTCGTTCCACTGGGGGATATCGAGGTAGACGAACGGCTCAACTATGTAGAGCAACCAGTGGCGATCATCGATCGCAAAGAGAAGAGGTTAAGGAATAAAGTGGTTCCCCTTGTGCGTGTACAGTGGCGGCACAGGAAGGGATCAGAGTCAACGTGGGAAACTGAAGAAGAAATGAGGCAGCATTACCCACGATTGTTCGAAGAATAACAGGTTTCGGGGACGAAACCTAAAATAAGGGGGGTGGACTTGTAACACCCGAAAGTTTGACCTTTTGATAGGTTGTGCGACTGAGCCTCAGTCGCCTGGGATTTATGCGACTGGAGGTTCAACCGCATGCTATTCGGCCGATTGAAGCTCAACCGTACGATTGGAGTTCAACCGCCCGAATGAAAGACGAGCCGCATGGAACACATGCGACTGGGGTCCAATCGCATGGTGTTCATGCGACTGAAGGTCCAGTCGCCCCTGGACCAGACGCAACTGAGAAGTACCTATAAACGGGGAGCAGCTCTCATACTCCTCCCAACACTTATCATTTTCAGTCGGGAAGAGCAGTGAGCGACCGAGAGAAGAGAAAGAAAGAGGGAAAGTGCTGACCGAGCTCCAGATTTGTCGAGAAGCTAGCCAAATCGAAGCTCATCAACTCCTACCTGTTAATGTGAGTTCTAGGACCCCTCATTTACATGTTTTTTAACGATTTTGGGGCTGGAAACATATATAAACCCTATTTTTGAAATAGTGTAAGTTTGACCCATTTGGGTAAATCTTGAGTAATGTGTTTATGGTATGAATTAGGACTAGAATATGCTTGTATGAGGTCCTAGTAGGAATCCCTGAGGCCTGGGAGGGTCGAATTGGGCTGAAAATGGGTTTATGGTGACTGTGGGGACGGGAGTTCGCGACTGCAGTGTATGAAGAACTCCAGTCGCTGCCCAGTTAGGGTTATGCGACTGAAGGGCCATTCGGCCGACTGAGGAATAGTTGATGTCCAATCGCCCGATTAAGGCTCAAACGCACGATTGAACCTCAGTCGCATGATGGACTATGCGATTGGGGGATTCGGTCGCATAGGTCCAATCGCAGGGTAGTTCAATCCTACGGTTAAGAGTTAGTCGCATATAGCCCAGTCGTATAGTGTCTAGTCGTACGGAAGGGAGTCCAGTCGCACGATTGTATGTCCATTCGCATAACAGCCCAATCGCACGGTCCAGTCGCATGGAGGACATGCGACTGAGATAGGTTCAGTCGCCCCTGAAGGGCTGATGTGAATGATGATGCTATGTATGATTACGTATGTATGATGCTATGTATGATGATGAACGTATGATGTATGATGCTATGTATGATGATGAATGTATGATGGATGTGTGTTCCTTATAATTGTGTATGTTTATCTTTCCGAAACTTTACGAATAATGAGAATGAATGAATGAAGTATTATGTAACGTAAAGTGAAAGATAATGAAAGAGGAACACGATGATGAATGCATGTATTAACGAATGAACGAAAAGAAGAATGATGATGAATACATGCATTAATGAACGAACGAATTATGTCTTGCAGCATTGAATAACGCGATTGGTCCTTCTCTGTGATCGACCATGGTCATGGTACCTCTACTGCTTACCTCTAGTACCGTGGCATACGTTTGTTGTTCATATGTTGACTTCGGCCCGGTAGCTAATGACGATCGGGGTATAGCATAAGGTATTGGTACAATTCACCTTTCAATGTGCAAGTAAAGTATTATGTAACGTAAAGTGAAAGATAATGAAAGAGGAACACGATGATGAATGCATGTATTAACGAATGAACGAAAAGAAGAATGATGATGAATACATGCATTAATGAACGAACGAATTATGTCTTGCAGCATTGATTAACGCGATTGGTCCTTCTCTGTGATCGACCATGGTCATGGTACCTCTACCGCTTACCTCTAGTACCGTGGCATACGTTTGTTGTTCATATGTTGACTTCGGCCCGGTAGCTAATGACGATCGGGGTATAGCATAAAGTATTGGTACAATTCACCTTTCAATGTGCAAGTAAGTATGAACGGGATTCTTGTCGTTCGACCCCAGTAATCATAGCCGAGTGCTATGAAGTGGGTAAAGCCTGACAGAATCCATACGAGAAGTTAAAGATTACGATGTATAACGAATGATGAAGATAATAATGAATATTATCTCTGTGTACGTATGATGTATGAACGGATGTACGAAAGGATACTTTTAAATAAGTAAAAGTATGTTTTATTATAAAACTAGAACTCACTCAGCAACGCTGACTTTTTATGTGTTTCCAGTTGGCAGGTAGTGTTGCTGAGGATGGCATGAGGCCACTACTCAGCTCTTTTGGGATGGCATTTACTTTTTGATTATGCTGCCACATCATGTGTTGTGAGCCCGTAATGCGTGCAACACATCATGTTGCATGCAAGTGCAAGATTTCTTGATAATTCTGATAAACAGGATTATTTAAGAAATCTTCTTTATGAAGAAAAATATATGTTTGAATTTAATATCTTCTTTATGAAGAAAAGTATATTTTCTTTTTACTATTTTCTTTCGGTAGAGGTCGCTGTATGACCCTATGATTGCTGAGGATTCGAATAAACGAGATTATCCTCGTTTTCTCATGCATCAGCAGCAATCATAGTATAGCTAGGCAATGTAAGGAAAAGCTTGTATTTTGTAACCAAGACAATGATGTAAAAGCTTTTATGATGAAATGAGAATGTATATTTTATAAATTCCGCTGCGTTATTCCATTATGTTTATGTTAAATGTATGTTTTATGGGTGATGACGACCAACCGTAAGGTGCCCGGGATCGGGGCCTTACATTATTTCAACAAGCATTTGTGGATCCCAAGCTTATATGGTAATCAACATTCCTCAGGAGATTTTTGAGCGGTTTACGGGTTTAGACAAGAAGAAACTATTCTAAGAGCTTTCAAAGAGATGTCAACCCTCAGGTCAGTGCCATCGCATAGCAGAGAGGCGCAAAAAACAATGAATTCTAGAATATTTACGTTATGCTTATCCTGAGGTCAGTGCCATCGTACAGCAGAGAGGCACACAACCTATCTTCTTGTTTGAGCACTTTTCTTTTACACATTACGCACCAACAACATTAGTCATTAGCTTGATAGCGTTTAACATTTTTCCATGTGCTTTGTTCAGTTTATCGTCATCCATACACATTTGTGGCGTTTATTTTGCTCGTCACCCCTTATTGGAAATACGTTGATTGTGTTAACCAGGGATAAGGTGGGCCCACAACTAGTTGAACTATTTAGTTTTAATTTGTTTCACCAATGAGGTCTACTTGTCTATTGTGTTGAATCTCCCAACACATCATATAATGGACTAGCACCCTCTAGGCCTACTTTCTCTATGTAACCTCAGTAACAGACTAGTTTATTATTATTTTTCCTCTATTTGTCTTATCCTTCTCAGACTTGTAAGTTTAATGTAGCATATTGAACATTTAAGTCCTTTTGATGTCCCAAACAATTAG
Organism: Flaveria linearis; assembly: GCA_024085815.1. Lineage (NCBI taxonomy): Eukaryota > Viridiplantae > Streptophyta > Magnoliopsida > Asterales > Asteraceae > Flaveria > Flaveria linearis. The sequence continues at coordinate 35,004,795 of CM044001.1, read as the reverse complement.
TTCCCTGTGCACTATCAAATTTCATAGTTTTGAATCAATCTCACAGACTTGATGTCTTTGCCTTTCAGCTTTTCGGCATGCCCTTGTTTTTTTTTGATTGAGTAATTTAAATACTAACTACTGAAACTAAACCTATTCTCCCCCACAAAATTCTAAAATCGAAAATCTTTTTGTGTTTTTGGATTTTTTAAAGATAGGAAAATAAAATAAAGAAAAATAAAGAAAAATAAAAAATGAAAACTAAAACATAAAGACGGACTAAGAACTAGATTCTTCTAGAATCATATCACTTTTCTTTTTAACGCCATTAACCTCTAAGAGATATAAAAACCAAGGTAAATCAAATGCTTTTGTGTAGAGGTCGGCATGTTGAAAATCCGTACATATTTTAACAACATCGATTAATTGCTTTCCAAAAAGTCATGTATAAAGTGATATTTAATACCGATGTGTTTAGTCTTTGGGTTTTGGACCGGAGTTTAGTAACAGCAATTGCAGCAGAATTATCAACATAAATAGGGGTGTTAAAAACTGCAAACTATAGTCTCGCATTTGTTGTTGAATCCAGATGAGTTGAGAATAGCAACTTGCAGCGGCAACGTATTCGGTTTCACAAGTCGATAGAGCAACCGACGTCTGCTTCGTACACTGCCAGGTGACTAAGCGTCTTCCAAAGAACTAACATCCCGCTGATGTTGACTTGTAATTCATCTTGCAACCACCATAATCGTAGTCACTATACGCTGTAAGCTCAAAGTCATCATCATGAGGATACCACAACCCAAGTGTTGGAGTACCCTTCAGAAAACGAAAAATCCTCTTTACCCTAATTAGATGATTTACTTTAGGTTTTGCCTGATATCTGGAACAGAGACACGTGGCATACATAATATCAGGACGAGAAGCTGTGAGGTACATGAGAGATCTGATCATCCCTCAATACATGGTGGCATCAACTAGATCACCATTTTCATCGGGTGCCACATCGTGGTTCGTAGCAAGTGGAGTCCCTGCAACCGTTGCATTCTCCATGTCAAACGGACTAAGGATATCTCCTACATATTTGGTCTGATACAGGAAGATACCATTTGGTGTCTGATCTACTTGTAAACCGAGAAAGAACTTCATATCTCCCATGGCACTCATTTCAAACTCGGCTTTCATCACAGACTTAAAATCTTTACATAATGATTCGTTCTTAGAACCGAAGATTATGTCATCCACGTAAATCTGCACTAGTAGTAAATCACCATCCTTTTCCATGATAAACAACGTGCAGTCAATGACCCCTCTGCGAAAACCATGTTTCAGTGGATGAGTAGAGAGTTTCTTGTACCAGGCTGAAGGGGCTTGATGAAGCCCGTACAAAGCCTTGTCCAATTTATAAACTCTATCCCGATGATAAGGATCCTCAAATCCTTCGGGTTGACTGACATACATCGTTTCACGGATTTCACCATGAAGGAATGCACTTTTCTCATCCAATTGATAGACTTTAATCTGCATATAGGATGCATAGGCTAAGAAGATACGAATAGCTTCCATCCTTGTCACAGGTGCAAACATTTCATTATAGTCAATGCCTTCGACTTGCCTAAACCCTTGAACAACAAACCGAGCCTTGTTTCTGATTATGACCCCGTGGTCATCTTTCTTGCACCGAAGAACCCATTTTGTGCTAATCACCTTTGCACCTTTTGGTCTATCCACAAGTGTCAAGACTCCTAACTTCTCGAACTGAAGGAGTTCTTCTTGCATAGCACTTACCGACGCTTCATCTTTTAAAGCCTCGCTTACATACTTTGGCTTAACTTGAGACACAAAGCATCGATAAGCACCATCGTGTAAGTATCCCTTTTCCATGACTGCAGCATAATCAGCTGAGTATAGCTGATTTCTTGTTTGAACTCCTGATAGAATATCCCCGATGATGTTGTCCAGGGGATGATGTACATTAACTTGAGTTCCGGGAGTGATGGGTACTGCAACTTCATTGTCAAGATTTTGAACTGTTGGAGTATGCGGTTCAGAAGTTAAACCTGCATCATGATTAGAGGCTGGAGTACTTTTGGTAGTGGGAACCTGTTCCTCCTATTCCACATTTGTGGTTTCAACTGCTTCATCATCAGAGGAAGAATCACTTACCTCAAGCTCTCCCCTAAAGGGCTTGACGTATTATTTAATGGAACTGATGATGTCAAGTCTAGTGTGGGAGCATTCTAAACATTGTACATCATTCGTGCAGCTAAGTCATCATCAGAATGGGAAGGAGGTAGATTGAAGGATTTAAAAAATCCATCATAGTCGAAGAAAAAGGAAGGTCCTTTTCCCGCAAGGTGGGTGGTGTATCTTTGTACATCAATGTTGCACCACACTTTTACCTGACCAGTTGAGTTATTGTAAACCCGTTTGTCTGGTATACTGTATCCAAGGAAGATACCTTCTTCCGACTTCTCGGAAAACTTCCCAGTCTGATTCTTCTTTAGCAGCATGTAGGGTGCACCAAATGGTTCCAGATACTCTAAATTAGGTTTACGTTGTTGGAGCAACTCATAACAAGTTTTTCCATGACGTTTGACAACGAAGACCCGATTCAGAGTGTAACAAGCATTAGCTACTGCCTTGTTCCAGAATTGAACTGGCAGTTTGGACTCAGCTAGCATTGTCCTTGCTGTCTCTATCAAGCTTTGATTCTTCCTTTTAGCAACACCATTCATTTGTGGAGTGTAGGCGGAGGTAAACTGATGAACAATTCATTTCTCTTGACAGAAGGCCTCCATCCACTGATTCTTGAACTCTGTCCTATTGTCTGATCGAATCCTTCTTACTTTCAGCTTGTAGAGAGACTCCAATGTGGTAACTAGATGTTTGAATGATTCAAAGGTCTCTGATTTAGATTTCAGAAACATCACCCAAGAGAATCTTGAGTAATCATCCATCACCACAAAGCAGTACCAATCCCCGGCTATGCTTTTTGTGCTGACTGGGCCAAACAGATCCATGTGTACAAGCTCGAGTGGAAAGTCAATAGAATTAACTTTCTTTGCTTTGTGAGACTTCTTGGTCTGTTTCCCTTTCTTGCAAGCGACACAAAAATCTGGGAGCTGGAAATTCTTGACTGTAACTCCATCTACCAGATCGTCTCGAACCAGATGATTCATCTTCCTGGGATTGATGTGTATCATTCTCTGTGCCAGGAGACTGAATCTCTTTCTGTTGCTTTTGACAAGAAGCACTGAGCAGTAGACTCAGTTGTGGAGGCTTTTGATAAGTCCAAGACATAAAGGTCGTTATATCTTAAAGCCGACATTAGAACTTTGTAACGCCCGGATATTTTAAAAAGATTGTAAAAAGGGAATAAAACAAGGAAATTTATTTTTGACCAAAGTAGAGGGGTTAAAAGTGTCCAAAAGGACAAAAATTTGAGAAGTTGGTGGATAAAGCAACATGGCCGCCCATGCCATGTTACTTTTCGGCTATCATTCGGATTTAGAGAGAGAAACCGCAGAGAACTCAGATTTGTAGAGAGAAAGAAGAGAATTCCAAGTTTTTGGTAAGAATTCTCAGTTTTATGATGTTTTAGTAGTTTCTAGTCTCGGTTACAAGCTTATAAATGTGATTGTGTGTTCGGGTTGTGTATATGTGTTTGTTTTAGGTGCTAGAACCGTCTGAAAAGCTCAAGAGAAGAGTTTAAGTTTGAAAGCTACTAAGGTGAGTTCTAGACCCCGTATTTTACTTGTTTTAAACATTTTGGGGCTGAGAATGTATGCAAAACTATTTATTTACAAAATTCATGATGAACACCCGTATGTATCTATATGTGTATGATAATGTTTTATGATTGTTTTATACATTTTCAGTTGGCAGGTAAGCATTGCTGAGTATGGCACACTGGGAAAGCTACTCGGCGGGGCAAGACTGACATCCGTTCATGATTAATAATTTTGTTGCTGCTGTAATGCAGTTAAACAATCTTTTGTAACTGATAACAACTTTGTGTGTATTGCTTAGCAACAGTTGATATTAGTTAAATGAATGGCTTTTGTTAAAGTAATTCCGATGCTTAAATTTTTAATATGTAATGTTTTATTTAACTAGTGCTGTGAATGACCAACTGTGAGGTTTCCGGGATTGGGGCCTTACAAGTTGGTATCAGAGCCATCGTTTAAGTGAATTGGGTAAAAATATTTTCAAAAACCAAAACTTAAACTGAAAATAGGATAGTTAGAGGGATGTCAGCCCGAATAGCTACGTGCCATCATGTATGTCTTTTATAAATGTTAACCGGTATTATGTGCGTGTGCTATTTGACTTATGTGTTCTTAGTAGATTTAGATACTGAGGTAGTCAGGGTAGGAAATGCTTAGGGTGTGAAGAGTAAAGTAAGTGTTTAATCACAACTGGCCACTGTCATTAGGGACTTACTATACTTGACATAAATTGAGCTATTACCTTGAATAAATATGTTAGTGTTTGAATCTTATAGCATCTAGGAAATGGGTGGACAGAAGTCTTCCAAGGCTTCTAGAGGCAGAGGTCGGCCACGTGTGACTAGAAGTAGTGCTAAGGCTCCTGAGACGGCTTATGAGAACCCTGAGGTTCATGGCCGAAGTGAGGAGAATGAGAATGCCAGCCTGAACACCTCAGTGCTGATGAAGTGCACCAGGTCATGCAGACAGTTTTACCGTCTGTGGTGACTGAAGTCATCAGGGCTGTGAGGAGCGAAGAGAGAAAGGAGAAGGATAATAGGAAGGAATCAACGGGAAAGGGGAACAGAGGGGAGGAAGAATGACCAGAGCCTGAGACTGTATTGTCTGACGAAGAGGAAGATGATGTAGTAGGGGTGACGACCAAGGGGTGCAGTTATGGGCATTCCAAAGGTGCAAGCCCCCGACCTTTGATGGCAATGGCAATGCTGCCGCTGCTCACCGCTGGGTAAGAGAAATGGAGGTGGTGTTGCAAATCAGTGAGTGTCACAAAAACCAAAAGGTGAAGTTCGCGACTCATTCTTTTGTTGACTCAGCATTGTGTTGGTGGGACAACATTGTCCAAGCTGAGGGTGCCAGAGCCATCGGGAAGATGCGATGGAGGGAGCTGAAGCAGCTAGTGATCAAGGAATTATGTCCTCACTGGGAGCTTGACAGGACAGAGAGGGAGTTCTTGCAACTTGAGGCAGGAACCATGACCCACCAGCAGTACACCACCAAATTCAACGAAATGGTGAGGCTGGTACCGGATTAGGTGACGCCGGTGTCAAGGAGGATCAAGAGGTACATCCAGGGATTACTGGCTGATATTCGCAGGCATCTGATCACTGCTCAGCCAGGCACCTTTCGATCGGTGGTGGACTTGGCGGGCAGACTGTACGATGAACGGGAGGAGGCAGTGGTAGAGGTGAAGAGGACGGGTGGTGGTGACAAAAGCTGGAGTGGGAGGAGGTTTGGACGTGGTGGTTTCACTCCAAACCACAAGAGGATGAAGGTGGACGACCGTAGGGTGTCGTCGAGCTTAGGGTTGACGAAGTGTGGCAAATATGGAAGGGAGCATACCGGCGAGTGTAGAATGGGGTTGAATGTATGCTTCAGGTGTGGCAAACCTGGCCACATCGCTAGAGACTGTAGGATGCTGAAGTGTTATAACTGTGGCGGGGAGGGCCACGCGACCAAGGACTGCAGAAGTCGAGGGCAGAGATCTCTGTAGTGAAGAAGAAGCCGGAGGAAGGAGGGCAAAGGGCAAGTGCTAGAGCGTACACCATGACCCGGGAAGAAGCCAGGGTGGATCCCGATGTTATGTCAGGTATGTTTCTAGTAAATCAAACTTGTGCCTCTGTATTATTTGATTCTGGTGCTAGTAGGAGTTTTATTTCTACTAACTTCTGTGCTATGTTGTCTGCTATTGGTAGGAGTATTAGTGAGCCTTTTGACGTAGAAACTGCTATCGGTAAGTCCACTAGAGTTACTGATGTGATAGAGGACTGTGCCATAGAATAAGAAGGTCATAGGTTTGCTACTAAATTACATGTGATGCCCCTAGGTGGATTTGACGTAGTACTAGGGTTGGATTGGTTAGCAACCTATGAAGAGAATATCGTGTGTCGTAAGAAAATGATTAGACTAACGGCGTCTGACGGGAGTTCGGTGACAATATACGGCAATCGAGATACGACGATTCCGAAAGTGATTTCGATGGAGGTGGCGGGAAAGTGCATGAGGCATGGATGTAGTGCTTACTTGGCCTACGTGAAATATGTGGACACGTCAACACCACAATTTTCCAATATACCGGTGGTGTGTGACTTTCCCGATGTGTTTCCAGAAGACTTATCAGGTGTGCCACCAGATCGCGAAATCGAATTTCAAATTAACTTGATACCCGGTGCTCAGCTTGTCGCTAAGGCACCATATCGGTTGGCTCCGACTGAGATGAAGGAGTTAATGGAGCAACTACAGGAGTTGCTTGAGAAGGGTTTTATCAGGCCGAGTATCTTTCCTTGGGGTGCTCCAGTCTTGTTTGTAAAGAAGAAGGACGGTGGCATGAGGATGTGTATTGACTATCGTGAGTTGAACAAGTTGACGGTGAAGAATTGGTATCCATTATCGAGGATTGATGACTTGTTCGATCAGCTCGAAGGTGCCAGTTGGTTCTCGAGGGTAGATCTTTGATCTGGCTACCCTCAACTAAAGGTGAAGGAGCAGGACATTCCTAAGACAGCTTTTCGCACGCGCTATGGACACTACGAGTTTCTCGTTATGTCTTTCGGATTAACTAACGCGCCAGCTGCCTTTATGGATTTGATGAACCGGGCGTGTCGGCCAATGTTAGATAAATCAGTGATAGTATTTACTGATGATATCCTGATTTATTCTAGGAGCAAGGAGGAACATGCCGGCCACATACGTGAGGTGTTGGAGACACTTAGGAGAGAGAAGTTGTATGCCAAATTCTCCAAGTGTGCTTCCTGGTTGTGCGAGATTCAATTTTTGGGTCATGTTGTTAATGCTGAAGGGATAGTGGTAGACCCGGCAAAGGTTGAGGCAGTGGTGCAATGGAAGTCACCAAAGACGCCATCCGAGATTCGTAGATTCTTGGGGTTGGCAGGCTACTACAGGAGATTTATTCAAGACTTCTCCAAGATAGCCTCACCTTTGACCAAATTGACTCGCAAGGATGTGAAGTTCGTGTGGGGTCAAGAACAGGAGTGTGTGTTTGAGGAGTTAAAGACGAGATTAACACAAGCTCCTGTCTTGACGTTACCTGAAGGTAGTGAAGACTTAGTGGTATATTCGGATGCTTCTTATTCTGGGCCAGGTTGCGTACTGATGCAATGCGGAAGGGTAATAACCTATGTATCCCGCCAGCTGAAAACCCACAAGGTCAACTATCACACGCACGATCTAGAACTAGCTGCAGTGGTTTTCGCGTTGAAGATTTGGCGACACTACCTATACCGGACGAAGTACACCATCTTCACAGACCACAAAAGCTTGAAGTACTTCTTCAAGCAGAAAGATTTGAACATAAGGCAGAGGCGATGGTTGGATCTCATAAAGGATTACGATTACGAGATCCATTACCATCTGGGCAAGGCCAACGTGGTGGTAGATGCCCTTAGCCGGAAGGAGAGGCCCGAGCCGATTCGCGTGAAGGCTTACGAGCTGATTATGACCTCTGACGTGATGGCACAGGTCAAGGAGTTTCAAGATGAGGCTTTGGAAGAAGATCGTCTTAACTCTGAATGAATGAGAGGCCTAGTCGCAGAACTGGGAGAGAACACCCAAGGGGTTAAAACCCATTTTGGGTGAATGTGGATCCCGTTATGGAGATCTACGATGGTGAATCATGGATGAAGCCCATAAAACTTGATACTCCATTCATCCCGGTGCCACCAAGATGTATCAAGACATGAAGAAGGACTACTGGTGGCCGGGTATGAAGCACGATGTAGTGGAGTATGTGAGTAAGTGCCTTACTTGCTTTCAAGTGAAGGCAGAGCATCAAAAGCCTTACAGGAAGATCCAACCGTTGGAGATACCCGAGTGGAAGTGGGAGCACATCAACATGGACTTCATTACGAAGTTACCACGTACCCCGAAAGGTATGATGCTATATGGGTGATAGTTGATGGCTTGACAAAGAGTGCTCACATCCTACCGATCCGAGAGACGTATTCTTCTGAGAGACTCGTAGATCTATTTATCAAAGAGATTGTAGCTCATCATGGTGTGCCGGTGTCTATCGTATCTGATCGTGACACTCGGTTTACATCCAAATTTTAGAAGAAGTTCCACGATGCGATGGGAACGAGACTACATATCAGCAGGACTTATCATCCTCAGACGGAGGGTCAGTCTGAGAGGACGATCCAGACACTCGAGGACATGCTTTGAGCATGCGTGATTGATTTTGGAGGAAGTTGGGATGACCATCTGCCGTTGGCAGAGTTCTCGTACAACAACAGTTATCATGGCAGCATTGGCATGCCACCATACGAGATGCTATACGGTAGGAGATGTAGGACACCCGTTTAATGTTGGTCAAAAAGAGTTAGGGAGTTTGGAAGTGATCGAGGCCACGACGGAGAAGCTCTAAAAGATCAAAGCCTTTATCAAGGCAGCCAAAGATAGGCAAAAATCGTATGCCGATAAGCGGCGTAGACAGACTGAGTTCCAGGTGGGTGATAGAGTTATGTTAAAAGTCTCACCCTGGAAAGGTATCATTCGGTTTAGAAAGCGGGGCAAGTTGAGCCCCAGGTATATAGGACCTTTCCGAATCATTGCTCGAGTAGGAGAGGGGCCTATAGGTTAGAACTACCCGATGAGTTAAGTGGGATTCACCCGACATTCCATGTATCTCACCTGCGGAAGTGTTTAGCAGACGAAGATATGGTTGTACCACTGGAGGACATCGAAGTGGATGAATGGCTCAATTACGTAGAGCAACCAGTGGCAATCATTGATCGTAAGAAGAAGAGGTTAAGGAATAAAGTGGTTTCTCTTGTGCGTGTACAGTGGAAGCACAGGATGGGATCCGAGTGTACATGGGAGGTTGAAGGAGAGATGAGGCAGCATTACCCTCAGCTGTTTAAGGAATAACTGGTTTTGGGGATGAAACCTATATAACAGGGGTGGACTTGTAACACCCGAATATTTTAAAAAGATTGTAAAAAGGGAATAAATAGAAGGAAACGTATTTTTAACCCAAGTAGAGGGGTTAAAAGTGTCCAAAAGGATAAAAACTTTGAGAAGTTGGTGGATAAAGCAACATGGCCGCCCATGCCATGTTACTTTTCGCCTATCATTCGGATTTAGAGAGAGAAACCGTAGAGAACTCAGATTTGTAGAGTAGAAAGAAGAGAATTCGAAGTTTTTGGTAAGAATTCTCAGTTTTATGATGTTTTAGAAGTTTCTAGTCTCGGTTATGTGCTTATAAATGTGATTGTGTGTTCGGGTGGTGTATATGTGTGTGTGTTTTAGGTGCTAGAACCGTCTGAAAAGCTCAAGAGAAGAGTTTAAGTTCAAAGGCTACTAAGGTGAGTTCTAGACCCCGTATTTTACTTGTTTTAAACATTTTGGGGCTGAGAATGTATGCAAAACTATTTTTTTACAAAAATTCATGATGAACACCCGTATGTATCTATGTGTGTATGATAATGTTTTTATGATTGTTATATGTTAGTTCTACTTAGAATAGTGTTATTAGGCCTGGAACATGTAAGGAAAATGATTGGGATTTACAATATATTAAGAACACGTTAAACATGTTGTTCAACCGCCCAAACAATACCATTAACCGTCTAGAATTGCCTTAGAAAGTTTTAAGTAGTCCCAAATGGCTAAACAGGGCCCAACCGCCCAAACAGTACCCCTAACCGTCTAGAAAAGCCTTAGAATTCTAAGTGCAAGCCCAACTGTCTGAACAGTAGCCCATGCATCTATAAATTTGACTCAGACGCCCAAGTATGGACCAACCGTCCGAATAGTGCTCATGCGTCTGGAATAGCCCACCGTCTAAGTGATGAAACGTCCAAATAGTTTCCATGCGTCTGGGATATTTCAAACGCCTAAGTATTGAACCGCCTAAATAGTGCCCATGCGTCTGAGCAGGCCTCATGCGCCTGCATAGTGCTCATGCGTCTAGAACACTTAGAGTATTTTCTGAATTTTTTAGCATAATAGAATCATTAGAGTTTGACCCAGGTTTGACTAGGGTTTTTTATTGTTATTATATTTGAATATTATGAGTTGTTTCTACAATCATAGTAATTATCATTGCGTGACCTATGTGGTGTGCATATGAACATAAATGCAAGTATTACCTTTAACAAGTGAAAGAGAAATAACAAAAGAGAAGTGGAACTTAATTAAAAAAGTTAACAAGTCTTCCAAGCTTATAGGAGGTGCACGACCTTGTTATCGTTAGCTCAACTGTGATGCGGGTTAGCTACCCCTAATGCTCACGGGGCCAATCAATTGAGATTGGCGGACCTTTGTAGCATGCCCTAGGTGACTGGGCCGGCCTTGTATACAGTAATTCAGACTATAGACTGTAAGGGGCCCAGCACTAGTTTCTCCGTGCATATAGTTTAGGGTATTGCTCAATGGTCCACATAGACAGTGAAAGATAAAGTTAAAAGAGTACAAAATAAACAAGGTACACAGTAAAGAAAGAGAACATCACCTTGTTGTATAGTCAATGTGTGCTCATGTACAAGAGTAAGAGATGTATTTCTACAAAAAGAGTATTTTTATATATATACATTATATAAGGTATTTTAATACTTTTAAAACTAGAACTCACTCAGCAACACTGATTTTTATACATTTTCAGTTGGCAGGTAAACATTGCTGAGTATGGCACACTGGGAAAGCTACACGACGGGCAAGACTGACATCCGTTCATGATTAATAGTTTTGTTGCTTTGTAATGCAGTTAAATTAATTCTCCTGCTTATATTAATTAAATGAATGGCTTTTGTTAAATTAATTCCGCTGCTTAAAATTTTAATATGTAACGCTTATGTAATTAATGCTGTGAATGACCAACTGTGAGATTTCCGGGATCGGGGCCTTACAAACTTGCTCCTCTGAGATGACATACTCCTTCTTTAGTATGTAGCACTTCTTGTTTTCAAATACAACCTTGAATCCGTTATCTCAGATTTAGGAGACAGAAAGCAAGTTGTTTTGTAGTTGCTGAACATAGTTGACCTTGTCAAACTTCACAGTCTCATTTCCCACTTCGCCTTGCGCGGTGATGTAACCTCCTTTATTCCCAGCGAATGATACGTGTCCCCCTTTAATTTGCTTGACGTTGAAAAGGAGGGACGAATTCCCAGTCATGTGCCTAGAAGCCCCATTATCAATAATCCAGGTATTAGTGATAGCACTGTAGCGGACACCCTGCATATACAAAGGAAATGATTACTTCAGGTTTGGGACCCAAGCCTTAACTGGGTTGGGAGTCCCAAAGGTATCACACATCATGAACTCAACCCACTGACCTTCAGAGGATGAGGGCACATCTTTTTGTTTTTCTTATCTTCACTATCAGACACAATACTTGATTTTTCTTTCCATAAACTAGTTTTGTTTAAAGCCTGCTTGTGGTAAATAGACGACTGGCTTATGGTTTGAACTTTCGGTTCAGTAATAATCCTAGATTTTACCTTAGGTGGCACAACTTCGCTTTTAGCTTGTCTGTCACACCCCCGCTGAGAGCGGAAACACTGGGATGCGAGCGAGACGGGATCGTCATTACACATGGTATACGTTAGAGAAGCAATATAAATATGATGACAAGCGTGTCATGATGACACCTGAACGCAAATGGAGACTTGTGTCGCGTTTAGTCAATATTCATGACAGCATAGCCATAAGCATAACATGTAAGGATCACATAACCATATAGAATAACATTGTTTAGCTTCCCACAACCCGGGAACAAGTGTCAAAATGTATAATGTATAAATCAAACTACAACAAACTTTCTAAATGTATGATTGTCCAAAAATGTTCAGTCTCAAAAATGCATCCTAGGGTCTCCACTAAGGCAGCACACCTAGATCTTCAATTATCATGATCAACTGAAAAGATATGCTCAAAACGGTCAACAATATTGTTGGTGAGCTTCGCAGGTTTTAAGTAGTAAATAAATTAAATGAAACAACATGTAAGTTTATATGAGTGACCGCAATTACATTTATATGTAAGCGGTTTCGCCTGTTATTGATAGTTACAGCCAAACCTAGTCGTCGGTTCCACGCGGGAAATAATGGCTGTAAGGAAAGTACCACACAGCGAAATAAGATCCACACAGCGTATAAAGATCCACACAGAATTTAAAGATCCACACAGTGTATAAAGATCCACACAGCGTATAAAGATCCATACAGTGTATACGGTGTATGTTACAACTAAACCAATCCTTAGGTCCCATTTCTGAAATTAATGGTTGTATTAAACGATCCACACAGAAGAACCACACAGAAGAACCACACAGAAGAACCACACAGCTAAATAGTATCACCCAACAAGTAGTATCACATAGTAATGTAGCGTCACCAAGTAACATGCAAGGTGGTAACGTAGTATAGAGTCATGAATCATGATATCATCATTCAGCAGATAAGTCGTTCATAACAGTAGTAGTAAGCTTCCACTAGGGAAGACATGTAGATACAAAATAAATGGATGAGAATTCTTTTCCCCCATGTTTATAAATGTTTAAAAGGTTGTATAAGAGTAAAAAGGGGCCACGAAACTCAATTGTTAAGTGGTAAGTATGTATGATGAAACTTCCCAAACGTCGTATGTATGAACGGTCAACCACCTATTGATAGTTACGTTAAGCATTAATGATGTGCCCAATGTTAATAATAATGTTTAGTTGGGGTCGGGTCATATCGGTTCGGTCGTGGGTGACACACACACACACACAACACACGCAATAGATCTTATGTAGATCCAAGTACCAGAAACGTTGCCATTGTCGATAACATTTGTGTAAAAGTGTTATTGTTGTTAGAAAAATACTTAGTAAACATTAGTGTTACAAATCGATTGTTGTTCATTGTAAAATGTTATGTTGCTTCGATTTGGCTTAACTTCGGTGAATTTGCTAGTGCTAATTTGAAGATTGTCATTAGCGATGGCAACCGTGTCGATGTCACCTTAACATCACACGACTAACACCGCACACAAGAAGAACTCACTCACAATGACTCCAATCGCATGACAGGACTAAATGCACGACTAGACACTACATTCGCACGAATCAACCCTCAATCATGCGAATCAGCTTCATTCGCACGATTGAACCCCCACTCGTGCGACTCAGCATTCAGTCGTACCACACAGTACCCAATCACACGACTAAACATCCATTCGCACGATTCAACCTTCATTCGTACGAATTAGCTTCATTCGTACAACTGAACCACCATTCGTGCGACTAGACATTCAGTCGTGCGATACACACACAGTCGCACACATTCTCATTCGCATTGACTCAATCGCACACATCGTTCATTCGCACAGACTAAATCGCACGACATACACATTCGCATGGGCTCAGTCACACGACTCACTCAATCGCATCGACTCAGTCGCACGACTCACCTAATCGCATGGACTCAGTTGCATGACTCACCCAGTCGCACGGCTCAGTCGCCTGTCAGACCCAGTCGCCTGAACAGCAGGTTCGCGACTGCTGAAGTGCTGAGCAGCCTTCGGCTGCTCCGTGCACAGGTTTCACACATTAAGGACTTTTAGAAACACTTATCTAACATATCTAAGCAAGATGCACACGCAGAAAGGCAACACACGCACCCACCCACACAACCTCATGTGCTCGGGTTGAACCCGAGCACCCGAAACCCTAAAATCGCAGAAGTAAAACAAGCAAAAACGGACGACCAAGGTTGTCTACCTGCTAGAAACATGTAGTCTCAGCTGTAGCCGAGGTTTCACCGATGAAAACGAGACGGAACGGGGCGGTTTTGGTGCAAGGAGGAGGAAGAAAGGTGAAGAAGAAGAAGATGAAGGAAAAGAAGTTATGAAGGCTAGGGCTGGATGTGGGTATTTGTACCCAGCCCTAGTTTGGCAATTTGTCACATTTAGTCCCTGCACTTAGCCCCCGAGTTCCCAAATTTGTTTCGGTTGAAAACGACATAAATGGGCTAGTTATACTAATGATAAGGAAGTATTTAATGTTGTTTGTATCTTGAAAATGATGTTATTAATGACGTTAATATTATCTAACATAATATATTTAACAATGTCGGTGGCGATATATGTAAACGTTTTAAGTGATAACGTTGCAACCAATGATATTACAAGTGTAAAAGATAACCAAGCAAGTATGATATCCACACGAATAGGTTATAAAGATGAGGAATGACCAATTAAAGATAAGATAACAGAAACACGTCAATTGACGGACCTTTTGGTGACGGGTGTCACAGTATCCCCCAGTTGAGAGAATTTCGTCCCGAAATTCAACTGGTGTTAGGTCCTAGAGTGTCATCCTCGAATAGATGTGGATATTTGATCCTCATCTGATCTTCCCATTCCCACGTGAATTCTGGTCCCCGTTTGGAGTTCCATCTCACGCGAACGATCGATATCTTGCTACGCGTTAGGCGCTTGACCTTTCGATCCACGATCTCTATAGGTTCTTCGATAAAATGAAGCTTTTCGTCAACCTTTATCTCCTCAATTGGTACGTGTAGGGACTCGTCGGCCAAACACTTTTTGAGGTTCGACACGTGAAAGGTATCATGTACGCCGCTAAGTTCTTGTGGCAACCTTAATCGGTTAGCCACCGGATTGATTCTTTCTATAATCTCGAATGGCCCTACGTATCTTGGGGCTAACTTCCCTTTCTTTCCATATCGTACAATCCCTTTCCAGGGAGAGACTTTGAGTAGAACCTATTCTCCAACATTGAATTCTAGAGGCTTTCGACGGTTATCGGTGTAGCTCTTTTGGCGATCTCTGGTAGCTTTTAGTCTGTCTTTGATTTGGAAAATCTTGTCTGTTGTTTCTTGAATGATCTCTGGGCCTGTCAGTTGGCTTTCACCAATCTCAGCCCAGCAAACTGGGGATCTACATTTCCTCCTGTACAATGCTTCAAATGGAGCACATCCAATGCTTGTATGGTAGTTGTTGTTGTAAGAGAACCCAATCAATGGTAGATGAGTGTCCCAGCTACCACCAAAATCGATTACACAAGATCTGAGCATGTCTTCCAATGTTTGTATTGTTCGTTCACTTTGGCCATCTGTTTGTGGGTGATAGGCGGTACTCATATCTAACAGAGTGCCCATAGCTTTTTGTAGCGTTTGCTAGAATCGTGAAGTGAATCGGCTGTCACGGTCGGATATGATTGACACTGGCACTCTGTGCCATGTCATGACCTCCTTTATGTACAATCTCGCCAACTTTTCCATCTTGTAATCCTCTCGGATCGGTAAGAAATGAGCTGACTTCGTCATCTGATCCACTACGACCCATATCGAGTCGTGCCCGCTACTTGTTCTAGGGAGTTTAGTAATGAAATTCATGGATATGTTCTCCTATTTCCACTTGGGAATTTCAGGTTGCTGTAATAATCTCGATGGTTTTTGATGTTCAGCCTTAACTTTCGATCATGTCAAGCATCGGCTTACATACATAGCAATGTCATTCTTCATGCCTGGCCACCAGTATAGATCCTTAAGATCGTGATATATCTTGTCTGCACCAGGATGAACAAAATATCATGTCTTGTGCGCTTCCTCCATGATTAGGGTACGAACGTCTCCCCATTTGGGTACCCATATACGATCCATGAAGTACCGTATACCATCATCCTTGCAAATCATATGTTTGTCCAACCCTCGGAATTCTTCTCCCGCAAGGTTTTCTTCTTTCAATGCCTCACTTTGTGCAAGTTGGATCTGAGCCTTCAAGTTCGTTTGAATAGTCAATCCCAAAGCTCTAGCACGTAGTGGTTTCACGCGTTCTTTACGACTTAGGGCGTCAGCCACCACATTTGCTTTCCCCGGATGATACCGGATTTCACAATCGTAGTCACTAAGTAACTCCACCCAACGTTGCTGACGCATATTGAGTTCTTTCTGATTCAGGATGTGTTGAAGGATCTTATGATCTGTGTAGATGATGCATTTGGTTCCACACAAATAGTGCCTCCATATCTTAAGGGCAAATACTACAGTGCCCAACTCCAAATCATGAGTTGTATAGTTCTTTTCGTGCACCTTAAGTTGTCGTGAGGCATAGGCAATAACATTATCTTTCTACATTAGCACACAACCCAATCCTTGATGTGAAGCATCGCAGTACACCACAAAATCATCAGTCCCATCTGGGAGGGACAATATCGGTGCGTTGCACAACTTCTCCTTCAATGTTTGGAATGCTTGTTCTTGTGCATGTCCCCAATCAAACTTCTTCTCTTTTTTAGTCAACAAAGTTAACGGTTGAGCAATCTTCGAAAAATTTGCAATGAAGCGACGATAGTATCCGGCCAATCCTAAGAATTGCCGCATCTATAAAGGTGTCTGGGGTGCATCCCATTTCCTTACTGCTTCAATCTTGCCGGGATCTACATGAATCCCATTTTCGTTAACCACATGCCCTAAAAATGTCACTTCTTGAAGCCAAAATTCACACTTTGAGAGTTTAGCGAAAAGTTTCTCTTCTTGTAATAGACTCAGTATCTCCCGTAGATGTTCCTCGTGGTCCTCTTTCGTTCGGGAGTAGATAAGTATATCGTCTATGACCACGATCATGAACTTATCCAAGTAAGGTTTGCACACTCGATTCATCAGATCCATGAACACAACTAGTGCATTAGTCAGTCCGAACGGCATGACTAAGAACTCGTAGTGCCCATAACGAGTCCTGAATGCTGTTTTCGGTATGTCATCCTCGAAAACCCTTAGTTGATGATATCCAGAAGGAAGATCGATCTTGGAGAAATACGAAGCTCCTTGCAACTGATCAAATAAATCATCAATTCTGGGAAGAGGATATCGATTCTTCACAGTCAACTTGTTCAACTCGTGATAATCGATGCACATACGGAACGATCCGTCTTTCTTTTTTACAAATAAGACCGGTGCTCCCCATGGTGAATAGCTCGGTCGAATAAAACCCTTCTCCAGGAGCTCTTGTAATTGGCCAGATAACTCATGCATTTCGGATGTTGCTAACTGATACGGTGCTTTTGCTACCAGCGTAGCTCCTGGAACCAACTCTATATGAAATTCCACCTGTCGTGGAGGAGGCAAACCCGACAAGTCATCAGGGAATACATCCGGATAATCTCATACTACAGGAATATCTACCAACTTGTCGTCTTCTTCTTTCTTTTCCACTACATGGGCTAAAAACGCGTAACACTACTTTCGTAAACATCGACGTGTCTTCAAGCAAGAGATAAGCTTTAGAGTTCTTCCCGGTCGTTTTCCTTGAATCTTGAGTACCTCCCCGTTTGGAATGGGGATTTGTACTATTTTCTCCCGACAAACAATCTCGGCTCTATGTTTCGACAACCAATCCATTCCCACAATCACATTGAAACTTCCCAGCTCAAAAGGTACTAAATCTATGTCGAAGGCATAGTTTTCCAATATCATCGAGCACTTTCTAATAATCTCATCGGCCTGTACAACTCTACCGTTGGCCATTTCTATGGAGTAGCTGGTTTCTAGTCTACTAGGGTTCAAGGCAAGCATGCGAGGAAATTCAGAAGATATAAAACTATTGTCTGCTCCAGTATCAAACAATATAGATGCGAAGTGGTGATTGAGCAAGTACGTACCCGTAACGACATTCGGGTTTTGACGGGCGTCATTTGCTCCGATAACGAACGCACGTCCTCTGGCAACATTTCCTTGATTCCCTTGGCCTGGATTACCAGCTATGGCCATCACTAGTGGTTGATTGTTTGCTTGCTGATCCTGCACCCGATTCAGTCTTAGGCACATGTTTTGGTAGTGACCCGGGTTTCCACACTCATAACAGACCCTGACATTCCGGCGGGGTTAACCGCGTTGACGGGAGCCACCAGGTTTGATGCCACTCTGCAGTCTCTCGCTTGATGCCCGGGCGTCTACAGTTCAGACACACCCGACACGGCATTACTGGGGGATGATGAAGGTTGCACCTGTCACATTTCGGGTGCGGCACAACATATTCTTTCTTTCCTTGAGTCACAGCCACAAAAATTCTGGTCGTCTTGGCCTTCTGATCAAACCTTCTGGCGTTAGACCGGCTCATTTCCCCAGCCTCCTTTCTCTTCTCTGCTTCCCTACCCAACATCCCTGTTCTTACCATCTCGTCAGTTAGAGCGTCGGCCTTCAGAATTGTGCTCCGAATCGTAGGAGGAGCAGCTGCTGTTACAAATGCTCGGATTTGAGGCGCGAGTCCCCAAATATACCTTTCAATTCTCTTTGATTCCAGATTACCAGATGTGGAACAATCTTGCCAACTCGTGGAATCGTTCAGTATAAACTGCGTGCCCAGCTCCTACCGTGGCATGATTCCAGAATTCATGCTCCAGTTTCTACATTTCGTTGAGTGGGCAGTACTCCTCATTAATCAATGCTTTGAATTCATCCTATGACATCCGCATCGCAAACTCTCTTCCTCTAGCTTGAACCTGGGTGTTCCAACAGGTTAATGCCTTGCCCTGCAGTGAACATGTGGCATACTTGATTCTTTGACTGTTGAGGCACTCACTGATTTCAATCACTGCCTCCATCTTTTCAAGCCACCTAGTTAAGGATATCGTCCCACCTTTCCCATCAAATTCCCAGGGTTTGCAGGCCATGAATTCATTGTAAGAACATCCCCG
Source organism: Flaveria linearis (assembly GCA_024085815.1). NCBI lineage: Eukaryota > Viridiplantae > Streptophyta > Magnoliopsida > Asterales > Asteraceae > Flaveria > Flaveria linearis. The sequence continues at coordinate 34,985,934 of CM044001.1, read as the reverse complement.
TCTTGTATTAACAACCCCAGTTTCATTACCAGTTGTTCCGCCAATCCCAGTATCTTCCCCTGTTCCTTGGTTATGCTCATGGTGAGTATCATCATCCCCATGGAGATCATGATTCAGAAGAGTATCGCTCACTTGAGTCACTATCATGGGAATCAGTGCGGCTAGCTGCTGAGCAATCATGGCAGCTATATCGGGGTTTCGAGTCCCCTGATCGTTGCCGATGGGAGCACCACCTGTTCTTGGTGGCCTTCCTCTACCTCTGCCTCGTGGGGTCTTACCTTCGCGATTTGTACTACGGGTGACTCTTCGAGGCGCCATTGTTCTAATCATAAAAGGAGTAAACATGTAAACTTTAGTCACTTTAAGGTACATGTATGATTCCACTCATCAAGTTCCAACAATCCATGCTTCAGTCAATCAAGACCATCACGTAGCTCGGTTTAAGCACATTCTTAGTATACCGTTGATGCTTATATATAGGGTTCCCTGCAGCGTTCCTCCCACGATATACCTGGAATAATGCCTAAACAGGTTACTTGACATCCGATTTTCCTTAGCATCATCCTAATGAATAACATAATGTATGTGTAGAGAGTATCATCACTCCTCTACATTTCTTGAAGTCCACTTTCATTCTAAGCATTAAATCAGTTCCTTAGCTACTGAAATGCTAAGTGGAGGAATGTTTCATGGAGAATAAAATCAATGTCATGATTGGAAATACCATGAAGGCTCTAAGTAGGACAGGACTTAAGTAATAGTAGGTGTTGGTAATGTTCTGTTACCCTTAACAAGGTCTTACTAGAATTATGATCCTAGCACCCTAGAGTATAGAATAGAAGACTTGTAATACTCATGATCGTTATCTCATGGTAAGATTGGCCAGACTTCACATGCACTACAAATTGCAATTACGTGTGCACCCGTAATGGTAATTTGCCTTGCATGATCACCCTTAGCTTCACCTACCCCGAGTTAACATCATAGTATTGACAACATTTATCAAGCACAATTCATGTAATGTCCTCATGCCCATGAGCCATTAGTATTCCAATAGTAGTACGTGATAGCAAATAAACTCCAAGCACATAAGCACAATTAGTCTAACGATAGTTGTCTATCCTTCATACTTTCAGGATCTCAGGCATACTATCTTAGGGTCGGATTTAGTATTTGAGATCGACGCTACGCGTGATCTGTGAAGTTCCCATCAGTTTGGGTATTCCGACCTAATGATATAATGTAGCATACGAACATAAGATTCTAGTATAAAGGCATCCCGTGTAGAAAGACTAAGAGTAATGGTGTCTTCCTCAGGATGATCAGATAGCAAAACATATATGTATAAAACACGTATGGAGATAAGAAACAAGTATAGAGGAACATATATGTAATATCAAATGCAAGCCAGTCCTAGCATGCATTCTACATGAAGTTTCCTACGTTATAGTCTAGGTCAAGTGAATTGCCTAATTCTCTATAACCAATGGCTCTGATACCAGTCTGTCACACCCCCACTGAGAGCGGAAACACTGGGATGCGAGCGAGACAGGATCGTCATAACACATGGTATACGTTAGAGAAGCAATATAAATATGATGACAAGCGTGTCATGACGACACCAGAACACAAATGGAGACTTGTGTCGTGTTTAGCAAATATTCACGACAACATAGCCATAAGCATAACATGTAAGGATCAAAGAACCATATAGAATAACATTGTTTAGTTTCCCACAACCCGGGAACAAGTGTCAAAATGTATAATGTATAAATTAGACTACAACACTGTTTCCAAATGTATGATTGTCCAATTCTCAAAAATGCATCCTAGGGTCTCCACTAAGGTAGCACACCTAGATCTTCAATTATCATGATCACCTGAAAAGATATGCTCAAATGAAAAGATATGCTCAAAACGGTCAACAATATTGTTGGTGAGCTTTGCAGGTTTTAAGTAGTAAATAAATTAAATGAAACAACATGTAAGTTTATATGAGTGACCGCAATTACATTTATATGTAAGTGGTTTCGCCTGTTATTGATAGTTACAGCCAAACCTAGTCATCGGTTCCACGCAGGAATTAATGGCCGTAAGGAAAGTAACACATAGCGAAATAAGATCCACACTTCGTATAAAGATCCACACAACATTTAAAGATCCACATAGCGTATAAAGATCCACACAACATATAAAGATCCACACATCGTATAAAGATCCACATAGCGTATAGGTGTATGTTACAACCAAACCAATCCTTAGGTCCCATTTCTGAAATTAATGGTTGTATTGAAAGATCCACAGAAGAACCACACAGAACAACCACACAGCCAAATAGTATCACCTAACAAGTAGTATCACATAGTAATGTAGCGTCACCAAGTAACATGCAAGGTGGTAACGTAGTATAGACTCATGAATCATGATATCATCATTCAGCAGATAAGTCATTCATAACAGTAGTAGTAAGCTTCCACTAGGGAAGATGTGTAGATACAAGATAAATGGACGAGCATTCTTTTCCCCCATGTTTATAAAATGTTTAAAAGGTTGCATAAGAGTAAAAAGGGGCCACGAAACTCACTTGTTAAGTGGTAAGTATGTATGATGAAACTTCCCAAACGTTGTATGTATGAACGGTCAACCACCTATTGATAGTTATGTTAATCATTAATGATGTGCCTAATGTTAATAATGTTTATTTGGGGTCGAGTCGTATCGGTTCGGTCGCGGGTGACACACATACACATAACACACACAATACATCTTATGTAGATCCAAGTACCAGAAACGTTGCAATTGTCGATACATTTGTGTAAAAGTGTTATTGTTGTTAGAAAATTACTTAGTAAACATTAGTGTTACAAATCGATTGCTGTTCATTGTAAAATGTTATGTTGCTTCGATTTGGCTTAACTTCGGTGAATTTGCTAGTGCTAATTTGAAGATTGTCATTAGCGATGGCAACCGTGTCGATGTCACCTTAACATCACACGACTAACACCGCACACAAGAAGAACTCACTCACAATGACTCCAATCGCACGACAGGACTAGATGCAAGACTAGACACTCTATTCGCACGAATCAACCCTCAATCATGCGAATCAGCTTCATTCGCACGATTGAACCCCCATTCGTGCGACTCAGCATTCAGTCGTACCACACAGTACCCAATCGCACGACTCAACATCCATTTGCATGATTCAACCTTCATTCGTACGAATTAGCTTCATTCGTACGACTGAACCTCCATTCGTGCCACTGGACATTCAGTCGTGCGATACACACAGTCGCACACATTCTCATTCGCATTGACTCAATCGCACAAATCGTTCATTCGCACAGACTCAATCGCATGACATACACAATTGCATGGGCTCAGTCGCATGACTCACTCAATCACATGGACTCAGTCGCACGACTGACCCAATCGCATGGACTCAGTTGCACGACTCACCCAGTCGCACGACTCAGTCGCCTGTCAGACCCAGTCACCTGAACAGCAGGTTCGCGACTGCTGACGTGCTGAGCAGCCTTCGGCTGCTCCGTGCACGGGTTTCACATATCATGGACTTCCAGAAACACTTATCTAACATATCTAAGCAAGATGCACACACAGAAAGGCAACACACGCACCCACACGACCTCATGTGCTCGGGTTGAACCCGAGCACCCGAAAATCTAAAATCGCAGAAGTAAAATGAGCAAAAACGGACGACCAAGGTCGTCTACCAGCTAGAAACGTGTAGTCTCAGCTGTAGCCGAGGTTTCACCGATGAAAACGAGACGGAACGGGGCGGTTTTGGTGCAAGGAGGAGGAAGAAAGGTGAAGAAGAAGAAGATGAAGGAGAAGAAGTTAGGAAGTCTAGGGTTGGAATGTGGGTATTTATACCCAGTCCTAGTTTGGCAGTTTGTCACATTTAGTCCCTGCACTTAGCCCCCGAGTTCCCAAATTGTTTCGGTTGAAAACGACGTAAATGGGCTAGTTATACTAATGATAAGGAAGTATTTAATGTTGTTTGTATCTTGAAAATGATGTTATTGATGACGTTAATATTATCTAACATAATATATTTAACGATGTCGGTGGCGATATTTGTAAACGTTTTTAAGTGATAACGTTGCAACCAATGATATTACAAGTGTAAAAGATAACCAAGCAAGTATGATATCAACACGAATAGGTTATAAAGATGAGGAATGACCAATTGAAGATAAGATAACAGAAACACGTCAATTGACGGACCTTTTGGTGACGGGTGTCATATTTTCTGTGTTGACTTTGGTGTTTTGGAGGAGTGTTAGATCTGATTTTAGAAAATTTTTGTTTTTCATCATCAAAGAGTTCAATTTTCTTTTTAGGTGTCTGATAGTAAGGACTATTTGGAGAGATGTGTCCTCGTTTTCCACAACTGTAGCAGGATCTCCCGTCGACAGTATGAGGAAAGCGTTGATGTGGGGTTGAGTTTGGTCGGGGGCTGGGTAGTTTCTTTTCCATTTTAGATGTTTCTACTTCTTTAACAAAATTAATTGTTTTGACATTCAGAACATCTTTTGCTTTCATTTTATTTTGATTTTGATGACTTACTGGTTTAGGGTTTGTTGACTTGGATTGTTTAGGTTCTGAAATAGACGTTTTTGAACCTGACCCTAAGTTAAGTTTTTCAATTTTGTTAGTCAAGTCTTCAACAGGCATCTTATCTTTTGATCCCAAAGTAGTATTCTTCTTTTCAATGACAGATTTCACAGGTTTACCCGTAGAATCTGGATCACTGACCAGAGAGTAGACACCACATGATTCTTTACCGGGTTATTATTGATTGGTCTACATTTAGTGTTCAAAAGGATAGCATGTGGTGGCGGTACTACTTTATAACCCAGACCTTCCCCGCCATTTCGTTCTTTCACTAAGTATTGAACTATGTGTGAAGAACTTGCCAAACTGTGCAGTTTTTATTTTAAAGATTCAACTTCTACTTGTAAAACTGCTTTCTCATTTTTAGTATCTTCTAAAGAATTTATATAGAACTTAATATCATTAGTTTGATTTAAAGCAACAACCTCGGTTTCCCTTAGTTCTTTCCCTAACAGTTCTATATTTTCTTTGAAGCTGCACTCATTTTGTTTTAACACACGATTTGCTTCAGTGCAAAGTTGTAAATCATTTACTAGATTATCATTGTGTTCTAATAACCTAGCAAATTTTAAATCAATTCTTTCTCTAAAATTTTCACATTAAGAACAAGCATGTTTATCAAATAATTCGTCTATAGAATATACTTGTGTAGAACCAGATGAATCAGCCATCATTATAGTGTCAAACTCTTCAATGACTTGATATTCTGAGTTTGCAGCACTTAACTCCTCTTCTACCAAATGATCAATGACATCCATAGCTTCATTAATATCTGAACCTCCATGCTCAGCTATGATGTCTCCCTCACTAGCAGATCCATCATCCAAGGTATCAACTAATGCAACATTGGATTCACCCTCGAATACGAATCGGAATGACCAGTCTTGTCCTTCATCACCTTATGCAACCAAAGCCTTAGAATCTTTACTTGATGATGCTCCAACCTTCTCCTTATCTTGACGATTGAATGTGGGAAATGGATTTCCATTCCTAGTCTTCTTTGGCTTTATTCACTCACGTTTGAAGTGCCCTTTCTCTCCACAGTTGAAGCATGTGACCTTGGTTTTATCAAATCCAAATGTCGTGTCTTTAGTTGCAACCAGGTTTTGCCCCGTCTTCTTGACAAACTTCTTGGCTCTTCTAATCGCACTATCAAGGCCCATATAATATCCATGCGTTCCAGCTCAGTTTCATTAACTTGCTCATAGTCCTCGTCAGCAAGATGGCAGTTCCCAATCTTACTAGCAACTAACCCATCATAAGATTGAACAACAGCAGCTAGAAGGTCCGTATGTTCTTTAGCAACTTCCACGGAGTCATTTCCGAGATTCTCGTTCTTTATCTTGGTGGTATTAGCCTCAGGAACAATGTATTAGGTTCCAGATGACCCTGAAGTTTTGGTTCCCGATGAACAACTTTGGGAAGGAGCAGAAGAGTTAGACACAAATGTCGTTTGAAGCGGTGCGCCTGATGTAGCAGGGGTTGGAACTGAGTTGTATAGTGCAGGATTCTGAGCATACGATCCTTTCTTTGACTTGTATTTCTGACGCAGCTCTTCCTCCCTTAACTTCACAATGAAATCTTTATGTCTAATGTGGCAAGAATGTCGTTTTGTCTCAAATTAGACATAAATGGATCCCATTTGTCTGGCAGACCATAAGCAAAGCTAGAGACTTTATCTTCCATGGATGTGGTCACACCATGAATGCGCAACTCACTCATCAGATGATAGAATCTATCAATGATATCATCCAAGCTCT
>CM044001.1:34952036-34974536 GCA_024085815.1 Flaveria linearis | reverse complement strand
TTCAGACTACCGCAGATTAGGGTTCGTAAAAATTCGTGTTTGTGTGTCAAAATACCCAAAACCCTCGAATTTTTCAAAACAGCAGCCTTCAGTCGCATGAATAGCTCATTCGTACGATTGAACTCATTCGTACCCTCCATTCGCATGACTGAACTCAGTCACATCCATCATTCGTACGACTGAACGACTCTAGTCATTTAAGTCCATTTGTCTAGTTCATACGCATGACTGAATCCAATCGCACGATTGAATTCACTCGCACCCTTCATTCACACGAGTGAACCATCCGTATAGTCAATTCATATGATTGAAATTGTTCTGTTCTCCAAGTCTCTAGTTTATACAAATGGAAGACCAGTACTCAGCTTTCACTGGCAGAAGGGATTCACGGATCCAGAGTCTATTGCTTCTGGAAAACAAAGTTGGTAATCACAATAAGCCCCCTAAGCTCATAACATTTGACGATTACCCATAATGGAAGCAAAGGTTCGAGATATACTTAAATGGAGTTGATCCAAATTTGTGGGAATCAATCGAGACTGGGTATAGCATGCCGGCTGGTGCTGATGGAGTAAACCTTACCTTGGGTGGCATGACTAATAGCAAGAAGGTAAAGTACAATCCAGAGAAGAAGGTGTACACTTTGTTAACTCAGTCAATTCCTAAGGATATATTCCATCAGTTTTCTGAGAACAAACAAGCCAAGAAGCTATGGGATGCTCTGGAAAAACGGTATGACGGGAATGCGGCGTTGGAGGAATTAAAGGCAAAGGCTTTAAAGAAGGAGTTTGATAAATTCTCTTCAATAGGAAAAGAGAGCCTAGATGACGTTATCGACCGTTTCTACCACTTGATGAGTGAGCTGCACACTCATGGAGTTACCACGTCAATGGAAGATAAGGTGTCAAGTTTTGCAGATGGATTGCCAGAGAAGTGGATATCATTTGTGTCAAATCTCAGATAGAATGATATGCTGGCAAAGTTGGATATCAACGATTTCATTCTGAAGCTGAGAGCGGAATAGTTGAAGTTGAAGTACAAATCCCAAAAAGATTCATATGATCAGAACCCGTCATTTTACAACTCAACTCCTCAACCAAAAACTTCTGGAGCACCACTCCAAACAGCATTCGTGTCCAGTTCAGCTACTCCATCCTAAGCCATTACTTCAGGATCTGACACGTCAGGTTCATCTTGCACACCATACATAGCACCTGAAGCCAATGCTACAAAATTGAAGACCGAGAATCTCGGTAATGTGACTATAGAGGTAGGAAAGGAGCATATGGATCTCCTAGCTGCTGCCGTTCACTCCTATGACGGTTTAGTTGCGGAGAAGATTGGAAACTTCCATCTCGCCGATGAAGACTACGAGCAGGTGGATGAAACTGAACTTGAAAGAATGGATATCATGTGGGCATTGGCTAGTGCTGTCCGAAGGGCGAAGAAGTTTATTAAGAAGTCTGGACAGAACTTGATAGCGACAAAGGATACAACCTTTGGTTTTGACAAAACCAAAGTTACCTGTTTCAATTTAGTCTGGACAGAACTTGATAGCGACAAAGGATACAACCTTTGGTTTTGACAAAACCAAAGTTACCTGTTTCAATTGTGGAGAAAAGGGGCACTTCAAACGTGAATGTGTGACGCCCAAGAAGACAGGTAATGGTAATCCATTCTCCACTTTTAGTCGTCAAGATAAACCCACCAATGGGGCTACTTCATCAAGCAAGGATCCTAAGGCCTTGACTGCATAAGATGATGATGGACAAGATTGGACCTTTCGCTTTGTGTTTCTGGGAGAATCCAACATTGCATGTGTTGAGGGTTTGGATGATGACTCTGCAAGCGAAGGTGATATAGCAGTGGAACTCGTAATGTCAGATCATGAAGATACTGCTACTGTGTCACTCACCTAAATGAAGAAGGTCCCAGCAAAACATGTTCAGAATCACCAACACCCAAACAGTCAAACTCTACGATGATGGTTGATTCAACCGAACCTTCTCAGGTAAGTTCCACAGACCAACTATTTGATAATCATGCTTGTTCTGAATGTAATAAATTTAGGGATAGCATAGATTCAAAATTTTCTAGGCTATTAGATCACGATGATAGCTTAGTGAATGATTTACAACTGTGCATAGAAGCAAATCGAATTTTAAAATAAAATGAGCACAGTTATAAAGAGAAAATAGAACTGTTAAATAAACAACTAAGGGAAACCAAAGTTATGGCATCTAACCAAGAAAATGACATAAAGTTCTACTTGAAATCCCTAGAAGAAACTAAGAAACAAAAAGCAGTTTTGGAAGTCGAGGTAAATTCTTTAAAACAAAAACTGCATAGTTGGACTAGTTCTTCTCACATAGTTCAACACTTAGTGAAAGAACGAAACCACGGGAAGGGCTTGGGTTACAAAGTGGTTCCACCACCATATGAGACCTTGTTGAATGCTAAATGCAAACCAATTAATAATAACCCAATCAAGGATCATGTGGTGTCCACTCCTCTTGTAAGTGATCCAGATTCCATAAGTAAACCTATTGAATCTATCATTAAACATAAGGAGACCACTTTGAAGTCAAAAGGTAAGATGCTTATTGTTAATTTGGATGAACAATTTTCAAAGTTTAAGGCGGAGTCAGGTTCAAATATGTCTAATTCAGAACCCAAAAAGACCAAACAATTTAACCAATCTCGAGCACCATGTCTTAGTCCAAATAAACAAAAGGGTACAGACGTTAAACATGTTCAAACAATGAATTTTGTTAAAGAAGAAGTGTCAAAATCTGAAGAAACTAAAGTCACACCTGTGTCACACACTTCCCCATAGAAACAGTTTCACCAACATGTCAAAAGTAGATCATGCTACACTTATGGAAAGTATGGACACATTGCTTCTAAATGTTTTTATTATCAGACACCAACAAAGAAGATTGAACTTAATGATACAAAACCAAGTTCTTCAAAAAGAAGTTCAATTACTCCACCAAAAAGAACCTATGAACCTAAAGTTCAAACAATAAGCCAATCGTCTGTTTATCACAAACAAGCCTTACATAAAACTGGCTTATGGAAAGAAAAATCAAGTCCCATGTCTAAAAATGAGAACAAGAAGAAGCATGATCTGCCCTCTTCCTCAAATGGACAGTGGGTAGAGTTTATGATATGTGATTCCTCCGGGTCACCCAAGCCAATTAAGGCTTGGGTCCCTAACCTAAACTAATCATTTCCTTTGAATGTGCAGGGTGTCCACTATAGTGCTTCTATGAATACCTGGATTATTGATAGCGGTGCATCAAGGCACATGATTAGAAACCTGTCTCTCTTGTTAAACGTCAAACAAATTAAAGGAGGACACGTTTCATTTACTGGAAATAAAGGAGGTTATATCACTGCACAAGGAGAAGTGGGAAACCAGAAAGTGAAGTTTGATAAGGTAAACTATGTTCAACAACTTCAAAATAACTTACTTTCTGTCTCCCAGATATGCGACAAAGAGTTCAAATTTGTATTTGACAACAAGAAGTGCTATGTTCTGAAAAAGGACTATGTCATCCTAGAGGACCAAGTGTTAATGTTAGCTTCAAGATATAACGATTTGTATGTCTTGGACCTCTCAAAGGCCTCCACAACCGATCACCAAGTACAATGCTTCTTATCAAAGGCAACAGAAAAAGACTCCATCTCCTAGCATAGGGGAATGGGACACATCAATCCCCGAAAGATGAATCACTTGATCAAGAATGATCTAGTGCATGGAGTAAATGTTCACAACTTCCAACTACCGGATTTCTTTGTAGCATGTAAGAAAGGGAAACAGGCAAAGAAGTCTCACAAGGGAAAGAACGTTCATTCAATCGACCTGCCTCTTGAGCTTCTTCACATGGATCTGTTTGGCCCAGTCAGTACAAAGAGCATTGCCGGTGATTTGTACTGCTATGTAGTTACGGATGATTACTTAAGATTTTCTTGGGTGATGTTTCTAAAATCCAAATCAGAGACATTTGAATCATTCAAAGAGCTAGTAACTACATTGGAATCACTCTACAAGCTGAAGGTAAGGCAAGTTCGCTCAGACAACGGCACCGAGTTCAAGAACCAATGAATGGAGGCTCTCTGCAAAGAAAAAGGAATTGTGCACCAATTCACATCTGCCTACACTCCTCAAATGAACGGGGTTGCTGAGAGAAAGAATCGGAGCTTGATAGAGACAGCCCGGACGATGCTAGCAGACTCGAAACTACCTATCCAATTTTGGAACGAGACAGTAGCTAATGCATGTTACACCCTTAATCGAGTCCTGGTGGTCAAGCGTCATGGTAAGACGTGTTACGAGTTACTCCAACAACGTAAACCTAATCTAGAGTACCTCGAACCGTTTGGTGCACCATGGACACTGCTGAAGAAAACTCAGTCAGGGAAATTCAGCGAGAAGTTTGAAGAAGGATTTTTCTTAGGATACAACATACCGAATAAGAGAGTTTACAACAACTTAACGGGTCTAGTAGAAGTGTGTTGCAATGTTGATGTATAGAGATACACCACCCCCTTACTGGAAAAGGACCCTCTTTCTTTTTCGACTATGATTGATTCTTTAAATTCTTCAACATCCCTCTCTTTCCTCCTGAGGATGAGTTATCAACCGGAATGATGTACGACGTATTAAACACACCATCACTGGATCCGATGACCTCAGCTTTACAAGGTGAGTCTTCTAGTTCTTCGAGGGGAGCACTTGAGGTAAGTGACTCCTCCTCTGATGATGAAGACGTAGCAAATGATCAGGTGGATCAAGGGCAACAGGTTCCTACTACTCCAAGTACATAAGCATCTGATGTTGATGCCTCTGACACTTCGGAAGCTCACACTCCCACTGCCTCAGATACTGAACCTGCTGTTCACAATCTGGATAATGAGGTAGTTGTACCCTCCATTCCTGGATCTCGATTAAATGTTTATCATCCATTGGATAATGTCATTGGAGATGTTAGATCAGGAGTCCAGACTAGAAGTCAGCTATACTCAGCTGATTATGCCTCGGTAATGGAAAAGGGATACCTTCACGATGGTGCATATCGATGTTTTGTGTCTCAATTTGAGCCAAAATATGTTAGTGAAGCCCTAAATGATGAGGCATGGGTAAGTGCCATGCAAGAAGAACTTCTTCAATTCAAGAAGTTAGGAGTATGGACTCTAGTGGATAGACCTAAATGTGCTAAGGTCATTGGCACCAAATAGGTCTTAAAGTGCAAGAAAGATGACCAAGGGGTCATAATAACAAAACAAGGCTCGACTTGTAGTTCAAGGATTTCGACAAATCGAGGGCACTGATTACAATGAAGTGTTTGCACTTGTGGCAAAAATGGAAGCAATCGGTATCTTCCTAGCCTATGCATCTTACATGAAGATCAAAGTCTATCAATTAGACATAAAGAGTGCATTCCTTCATGGTGAAATCTGGGAGACAGTGTACGTCAGTCAACCAGAAGGATTTGAGGATCCGTATCATCGGGACAGAGTTTACAAACTGGATAAGGCTCTCTACGGGCTCCATCAAGCCCCAAGAGCTTGGTAAGAGAAACTCTCAACTCATCTTGTGAAACATGGCTTTCGCAGAGGAGTGATTGACTGTACAATGTTCATCAAAGAAAAGGATGATGACTTACTGCTAGTTCAGATCTATGTTGATGACATAATATTCGGTTCCAAAAACAAAGCATTATGTAAAGAATTTGAAGCAGTAATGAAAGCTGAATTTGAGATGAGTGCCACGGGTGAGATGAAGTTCTTTCTCGGGTTACAGGTGGATCAGACACCAAAGGGGATATTTCTGCATCAGATTAAGTATGTAGGTGATATTCTCAATCGGTTTGATATGGAGAATGCTTCCGCAGCTGGGACTCCACTTGCTACAAACCATGACGTCGCACCCGACAAAAATAGTGATCTGGTGGATGCCACTATGTACCGAGGAATGATCGGATCTCTCATGTACCTCACTGCCTCAAGACCTGATATTATGTACGCAACATGTCTATGCTCCAGATATCAGGCGAAACCTAAAGTCAACCATCTCATAGGCGTCAAAAGGATATTTTGTTATCTGAAGGGTACTCCAACCCTTGGGTTGTGGTATCCTCATGATGATGACTTTAAGCTTACAGCATATAGGGATTCGGATTATAGCAGCTGCAAACTGAACTACAAGTCCACTTCAGCAGGATGTCAATTCTTTGGGAGAAGATTAGTCACGTGGCAGTGTAAGAAGCAGACATCGGTTGCTCTGTCAACTTGTGAAGCTGTATATGTTGCTGCTGCAAGCTGCTGTTCACAAATCATCTTGATTCAACAGCAAATACGGAACTACGGTTTGAAATTCTCTAACCCTCCTATATTTGTTGATAATTCTACTACTATAGCTGTAACTAAAAATCCTGTCCAACATCCTAAGACCAAACACATCGGAATTAAATAACAAGTTATACGGGATTGTTTTGAAAAGAATTTAATCGATGCTGTTAAAATTAATATGGATTTTCAACGCGCTAACCTCTACACAAAAGCTTTTGATAAACCAAGATTTTTATATCTGTTAGAGGTCAACGGCATGAAAAAGAAATGTGAAGTGATTCCAGAATATGAACATGCTTAGTCTGACAACTGTTTATTTTTTTCTTTTTATTTTCTTTTATTTTTCTTTATTTTTCCTGTCTTAAAAATCCAAAAACACAAAAAGATTTTTCGTTTTAGAATTTTAGAGGGAGTATAGGTTAGTTTAGTATTAAATTAATTATTTTATTTAATTACTTAAAAAAAGTACAAGGGAGGAGGACAGTCTAGTTAATAGAAAGGAGATCGTATCTGTGATACTGATTCAATGACTATGGAAAATGATAGAACACAAGAACAAAGAGTTTGAGACTTTAGAAGAAGTTAACTGATTAAAATGCAAAATTCGAAGTATAAGTCTGAGAAGTCTAAGCATCATAAAAGGAAAAATGATAGTAAAACTAGCTACTACTAAGGTAACATAGAGAAAGTAGACCTAGAGGTTGCTAGATCACTAGATGATGTGTCGGTAGATTCAACATAATAGATAAGTAGACTTCATTGGTGAGTTCAAGCTCAAACTAAGTTGTTCAAAAAGCTGTGGGATATCATATTATCGCTGATTAACACAATCAACGAAGTTTCAATAAGGGGTGACGAGCAAAATAAAGCCACAAATGTGTACGGATGACCATAAAGATGAGCAAAGCACATAAAAAATGCAAAAAGCAATCAAGCTAATAACCTATGTTGTTGGTGAGATCTGTGCAAAAAGAATATAATTCCTCAAACAAGAAGATAGGTTGTGTGCCTTTCTGCTGTGCGGTAGCATTGACCTAAGGATAAGCATAACCTAAATAGGTTGTGTGCCTTTCTGCTATGCGGTAGCACTGACATGAGGATAAGCATAACCTAAATATTGTAGTATTCATTGTTGTTTGCTCCTCTCTGCTGTGTGATGGCACTGACCTGAGGCTTGGCATCTCTTTGAATGTTCTTAGAATAGTTTCTTCTTTTCAAAATACCTGTAGGCCGCTGAAAAAAAACTCCTGAGGAATGTTGATTACCATATAAGTGTGGGATCCACAAATGCTTGTTGAAATAATTAAACCTTAAATCATCACCAATGTGTGTCAAAAATCTGTGTAAGGATGTAAGAGGACAAGTATACTGACAATCATCGTGAGCTGCAATTCTTTAAAGTCCAAATCATTTTGGGTATCTTTCAACACTAGTATAATTTCCTAAACTTGCTAATGACTCTGGATGAAAACAAGAATCTAGCATCAAAAGGCTTTGATAAAATGTCCCAAATGATTTGATAAACCTGTATGATTCCATAATGAATCATTCCAGTTATGATCAATGTAACTTGATGCTATAATGTCTAGAAAGGAAAATCTGGTAGATACCTATCTTAGGACTTATACATGTGTGTTGTCTACCGTTTATTATGATTATGATTGTTATTTGATTTTGTTTGTGAGTCGGGGGTCTCTCCGGAAGCAGTCTCTCTATCCCCCAAGATAGAGGAAAGACTCGCCACTACCTACCCCTCCCAGACCTGCTCTCGAGTGGGATTTACTGGGTACATTTGTTTGTTTGTTTGTTTACCTATCTTAGGATTTCAACCTCACACAAAATTACAAAAATAAGTTTTAGTTTTGTCTTTTAGTTCTAGTTGTTTAAATTGTTTAATTTTCAGTCAGTTTAGTTACTAAACATCAGACTATGCATTGGAATTCTATCTGGGATTTAGTCACTAAAAAGGGTCATGTCTGAGGTGACCAAACGAGTTTTCAAATGTTAAAAGGGTCACGTCTGAGATGACAAAATGATTTTACAATTAAAAGGGTCACGTCTGAGTTGACTAAATTCTTTTACTGTTAAAAGGATCACGTCTGAGGTGATCAAAAGTTCTCTAAGTTAAAATAGTCATGTCTGAGATGATCGAATGCTCGAAATGTTTTATCATTTGTTAATAGGGCTAAGTGTCAAACGGTCATCAAGTCAAAACCATAAGTATGAGCCATTCGCACGACTGGACCATGAGTATGGACCAGTCGTATGATTGAACCACACGTATGAGCCCAATCGCAGGATTAACCCACACGTTGACCAGACGTGTGATTGGACCATAGGCATGAGTAAATTCACATGATTGGATCACAAGAATGAACCAATCGCATGAATGGAGGTTACCGAATGAGTCAGTCGCACGACTGAAACCTAGTCGCACGACTGAATGTGACCGATTGAACCAATCACACGATTGAAGAGTGCTAATGGATCAAGTCGCACGAATAAATTATGAGACTAGGTTCAGTCGCACAACTAGAGGAAACCCTAGTATAAATAGAGGGGGAGTCGGTCACAAACGCCCATTCCCCCAATCGCTCACTTTATCGCACGAAGCACTCCGTTACGCTGCCCGGTTTTCCTCTAACTATTCTAGACTACTGATTGTTGTAATCTAACGATTTCTCGTGTTTATCCAGGTAATGCGCGATGATATTCACTCCAAAGTTCAATCAATTCGTGCCCTAATGATCGAATTTAAGCGCTAAACTTAACCGAGACTTAGTTTGCCCAAGAAACCTATAAAACTAAGTATATTGTTCAAATAAAAGTTATTAGGAGCTATGTCGGTCATTTGCGAGTCTAATGAGCCAAACCATGAAGTCTAACATCAAGTTTTGCTAAAATTTGAATTTGAAAAACAGACTGTCATGCGAATGGACACCCTGATGAACTTCAATCACACGACTGAGCTATGCGAATGGCTCAATCGCACGACTGAGCTGGACAAATGACTCAATCGCACGACTGAACCATGCATATGAGTTCAGTCGTACGACTGATGCAAACGCATGGGATAGCTTACGACTAAGCCCAGTCGCATGCTCAGTCGTACATATGAGCTCATTCGCACGACTAGATCTCAGTCGCACAGTTCATTCACACGACAGAACAGAATATTGCAAGTCCAATGAATCAAATTGTTACTCATTGACACATACTAACTTTTATTTACATTGTGTAACAGATGGCAAGTCGTTGGACTATGAACATAAAGCATAACATTTGTGCTCATCTGGATCTGACCTCCCGGAATGCGATTGATTTATCGGGCATTATTACATTCTTACGGGGATCGAGGATCTTCCGTGCGATATGGACTTCGTGTACTCTGTACCGTTTCGTTCAGCAGACTTTCTGGGAAAGCGCTGTTGTCGACAGGTCCTCAGAGCCCCATAGTATCAGGAGCTCCATTTTTGGTGAGGCTATAGAGATCGTTGAGGATGATCTCAGGACAGTCTTGGAGTTTGGGGATGATGCTGACTGCCCTACACGACTACACCCACTAACTGTACGAGGATGTTTTCTGTCCAAGTACTCAGGGGATATCAACGCAGGTGTGCTCAACAAGAGCAACCTGTGCCCCTAATTTAAGTACTTAGTCGATGTGTTGCTTAGGTGCATTACCTCAAGGAAGGGAGGCTTCGATGAGATGTCTGATCAGATTCAGAATGGCTATGTGGCGTTGGTGCTGAACCATCCATTCAACTTCTCGAGGATGATCTTCACCTACCTGGTGGAGAACATAGAGGCGAAGGGCGAGGAGGGCTTTTGCATGTACCCTCACTTTATACAGTTGATTATTGACCAGAAGCTCCCTTCACTGTCTAAGGAGAGTCATGATGCAGTCTCGCTAGAGGTGATGGATGATACCACCCTAGGACGGATGAAGGTTTACCGGGGCAAGCAGGTGAAGCCCCCGGTAAGGAGGTTGTTTGGGCATTTGGCCCGAGAGGACTACGTGGCGCCAGCGAGGAGGAAGTGGCGTCATGATGAGAGTGACTCGGACGTTAAGTAGATTGCTCTACCCTCCGATGACTCTGACGGCGATAATCATGATGCTGATCAGGGAGGGGATGGTCAGGGTGGACCCGAACTATCTCCTATTCACCCTAACTTCCAGATAGAGGAGGAGGAGGAGGAGTCTGATGAAGAGTCTCTGGTGCGAACGGTGGGGAGCCGTGTCGTAGCCACGGAGAGAGGTGTTAGGGCGGTAGGTGGATGCCAGGGTGAGTTTGGGGAGGCTGCTGCCGATCCATCTTACACACCAGACGAGCCCAGTAGCCAAGGGGGAGCCACTGTATCCAAGGGCTCGAGGAGAAAGAGAATGGCTCAACCCTACGGCAAGAAGGGGAAGAGGCCCAAGTTCACATTGATCACCACCACCACCACAGTTACCACCACTTCTACCACTCCACCCACCACTACTATCACACCACCCACCACTACTACCACTCCACCTTCCACTACTACAACCTACACTTCACCACCTATTTATACACCACCACCCATATTCACCACTGCCACCACTACCACCACCAGCCACCAATCCGGACCATCATTCCACCCAACATTCCCCACAGGATCATCTCTACCTCCCATTGGAGTAGAGGAACAGCTGTCAGCACTTAACCATATGGTGCTGAAGCTATTGGCTGCTGATGAAGAGAAGGCTACCTAACTACGTCAGCTTGTGGAGCTAAACGCTACCCAAGCACAGCAGATCTCACAGCAAGCTCAGCAAATTACCCAACTCTAGGAGCATAAAGTCCAATCAGCAAAGAAGATAAAGGAGTTGGAGGCTTCCAACAAGACCATCATGTTCAAGCTCAAGGGATCAAAGGATGATCCGCTCAAGATAAGAGAAGGAAATGATGATGATGATGGTAAAGATAATGATAGTGATGATGATGAGGCCAGTGATGATGAAGAGACAAGAGGAAGGTAGGATGATGATGATGATGAAGAAGAAGGAGATGCAGCTGCATCTGCCTTAGCTCAGGGTCAAGAGAGAAAAACAAAGAGAAATCAAGACCAAGGAGCATCATCTTCTGCCCACCTGCTGACGAGCCAACAATTTAGGACAAAAGTAATGCTTAGATATTTATGTATTTGAAAGATTTTGTATTTGAAACTTGTATTAAACTTATGTACTTAATGTTTATGTATCTTTATAGAATGATGATTGTCTTAATGAATTACTAATGGTTGATGTATTTACATGTATAAATCAGGCAGATCAATCATCTCAGCAAGATGAGTATGATATTACTCCCCTTCAGCAAATCAAGTCTCAACTTACAATGATTCTTGATTTGCAAGGGATCGTCAGAAGGTCAGTAAGCTATACTCCTAAAGAAGGACAAATCATTCATTACCTTACTGATGAACAGCTTGCTGAGATGTTCCGGCTCAACCCGAGTGAGATTGTCAAGGACGCTCCTACATTTGAAGTGGCTAGTGACGACGAGCTTAATGATGTGGATGAAATAGAGATTGAAGACGTCACAGCCCAGTATTATCCAGAATATACTGATCGATACAGAAATGTGGTTCCTAATTTGTGTGATACTCTCGGCAGTGATACATTTGATAAGCTGGATCAGATGGAGAAAGAGGCAGAGAGAAATAAGGGTCAAGCCCAAGTTGCGGACGCTGATGTTGACATCAAAAAGGCTGAATGAGCGGCTTGTTTTGCATAGTTCCAAGCCCAACGCACTGCTCCAACGCCGAGTGCCTACACCAACCTCTACAAAGTGAAGAAGCATCTTAAGGTATCAGGAAAGATTATAGCGTGGGCGTATTTTGAGGATTTAAATGTATATGTAGTGAAGAAAGAAAAGGGCATAGAGTACTTTAGATTTCCACATGATCTAAAGACTCTTCCCGGTTTTAAGCTCAACCAGCTGGCACGCTTAAAGTTGTTGTATGCTGACCCGAGAAAGAAGTCATGCTGGTTTGAGGCTGCATTAAGGAGAGAGTACCACACAAGGTGGGTTAAATTCAGACCTCAACAACCGACGAGGTATATCAGAAGGTCTGAAGTTGATTCCATTACTGGAAAGCCTAAGGTAGTTTTGAAGTGGAGTCCTCCGCGCACAATGTCAAGAATCCCTCTAAGGGAAATGCCATAGGACTTCACTCCACACTTCAAGTGATGGTACTACGATTGGAGAACAGGTGAAGCAATTATACTCTTGCAAAAGGAGAGCCAGATGGATACTATTTGGGTATTTGACCCAATGTGGTTGACTAACTTGTCCGATGATGATGTATACACATTGTACCAGTGGCCAGTATTTTATGTTTTGTAAGACATTGTACAAGCCCTCCAGTTTCAAAATGTTATACGACTCTATTTTGCGTTTGAGATAAATGCCAGAGTTACAAGAGAGGAAAAGTACAAGAAGTTTGATGAGCTGATAAAGAATGTTAGACAGTTATGTAAACTTGGTCCAAGGGGGAGTTTGTTGATACATGTGTACCTAGTTTAGGAGCTCAATGTAAACTGTGTTTCATGTCTTACATATATGTAATTGAATGGGTATGAATGAAATAAAATGTGTCGTTGCTACTTATAACGTTTAATATTTCATTATTTATTGTGTGATAATGCATATTAAACTAACTATATAGGTTTGTGGTTGTTTGCATAGTTCTTAGTCAAATATGGTTGAGAAACATGCTTAAACTTAATCGTGTAAAGTTCTCATGCGAATGGACCATACGCATGAATACTTCATGCTAATGGATTACTCGCACGACTGAACTAGGAGACTGGATCAGATGATAAGCCATGCTGATGTGTAGCCTTGTTCCCATCGTATCATGGAATTTCTTCCAAAACTTGGATGTAAACCGAGTGTCACGATCAGACACAATAGACACCGGCACACCATGATGAGCTACAATCTCTTTGATAAATAGATCAGCGAGTCTCTCGGAGGAATACGTCTCTCGAATCGGTAGGAAGTGAGCGCTCTTCGTGAAACGATCAACTATCACCCATATAGCATCATACCCTTTCGGGGTACGTGGTAACTTCGTAATAAAGTCCATGGTGATATGCTCCCACTTCCACTCGGGTATATCCAACACTTATTCATTCATGGACATTTTTCATACGTTTGGGTACTATTCAGGCGCATGGTCCTGATTTAGGCGCATGGAAACTTAGGCGGTTGGGTACGGTTTAGGCGGTTGGGGTTCTGGGCGGTTGGGAACACTTAGAAAATCTGACCGTTGGGCGCATGGGCTACTGTTTAGGCGCATGGGCTACTGTTTAGGCGCATGGGCAACTAATTTTCATCTATTCGACATAAATCATTCCCCAAACATCATATATCAGAATCTAAGCTTAGTACTAACATTATAAACATTATAACATGAACATAACCAAAATAAGTCCCCAAACATACAACCCAAAACATAGACATTCGCACACACACATACGAGTGCAAACCCATTTTGTATAAAAACATGCACACATGTATTTCTAGCCCCAAAATCATTTAAAACATGTTAAAAAAAGGGGTTCTAAAACTCACCTTAGCTGCTTTCAAGTTTGAACCCTTCTCTTGAGCTTCTCAAACGTTTTTAACACCTAAAACACACTAAAACACCACCCCCGAACATACAATCACACACATAAGTATATAACCGAGGCTAGTCCGACCAAGAACAACTCAAAACAAAGAATTCTTACCTTATATTCAAATTCTTCTTGTTCTTCCTTTAAAATCCGTGCTCTGCCCTTTCTCTCTCTAAAAAATGTAACACCCGGATATTTAAAAAGATAATAAATGAATAATAAAAGTAGGAAATGCAAATTTAACCCAAGTTAAGGGGTAAAAAGTGTCAAAAGGACAAAAGGTACAATAAGTTGGTGCAAATGGTGGGCATGGCGCCCACCCTCCCTTCACAACCGTTTCATACGGTTTTTAGAGAGAGAAAGAGGAGAACATTCGGGTTTTGGAAAACAAGAAAAAGCCAGATCTCAAGGTAAGAATTTTACGGTTTATGTGTTCATGTTGAGTTCTTGTCTCAGTTATGTGGTTATGTATGTTGTATGTTCGGTTGTGTGTGTTTTTGGTGGGTTTAGGTGTTCGAACCCCTTTATAGACGGGTTTGAAGAAGTCTTGACTGAAAGTTGTCAAAGGTGAGTTCTAGATCCCCTATGTCACATGTTTTAACTGATTTTAGGGCTGGAAATGTATGTATGTATGTTTTTATAAAGCTGGGTTTTCACACCCGTATGTATATTTGAATGTATATGTGGGTGGGTGTGATTTTGTGTGCATTTGATGTTTTGGTTATGATATGTTAATGTTTTAGGATACTTAGAATGTAAGAACTAAGTTTAGAACCTGTTACAATAGAGTTTGGGACTGATTATGAATGCTGTTAGTGTAATCACTACTCATGCACATTCAATTGGCCCATGTGCCCAACAGGTTAAACTAACTAAGTGTTCCCATGCGCCTAAACAGTACCCCATGCGCCTGAAATTTCCTTAGAAAATGTCTAAGTGTAGTTCATGCGCCTTAATAGTGGTTCATGCGCCCTGGATTTTTGACCAGGAGCCTAAGTGTTGGGGCTCATACGCCCCAATAGTGCCCAGACGCCTGGACCTCCTACGCACCCAAGTGATCTCATGCGCCTGAAAGGCTCATGCGCCTAAGTGTTAAACTATTAAGTGTTTTGATGAGGCGCCTGCATAGTTGAAATGCGCCCAGACAGGGCTCATGCGCCCAAATAGTGTTGGTGCGCCCAACACTTGGAATTAAATGCAGAATTTTCATGGGAGTTTGTGCATTTAGAGTTTTGACGAATGTCGACTAGGGTTTATTTAATACTCATGGTTATGCTTGATTGTCATTATGACCCCTTATTATTATTATTATTGTTATTATTATTATTATTATTTCGGTTATTATTATTATTATTATTATTATTATTATTATTATTATTATTATTATTATGTTTGTCTTATATTATGTAACTTTACGTGGTATGTTAGTGACTGTAACGTAAAGTATTATCATTAACGAAGTGAAAGATTAATGATGAAGAGAAATGGAACATAAATGAATGAACAAAAGTCTTGCAAGCAGATGTAAAGAGGTGCACGGCCTTGTTGTCGTTAGCTCAACTGTGATGCGGGTTAGCTACCCGAAGGATGCACACAGGGTCAATCTTTGAGATTGACAATGAGGTGAGCGACTTTGTGTTGCAAAAGACTCGGAAGACATGCAATCCTTGTGATTGCTAATGAGGTGAGTGACTCAGTTGTCGCAAAAGACTCGGAAGACGTGCAACCCGTGAGGTTGCTAATGAGGTGAGCTACTCTGTTGTCGCAAAAGACTCGGAAAGATAATGATAAAAGTATGAAATGAACGATGATGAAAATAATAATGATGTTACCTACGTGTACGTATGATGTGTGATCACATATGAAAGTAACGAACAGTTTGAAATGAAAAGTGAAGTATTTTATTTATAAAATTAGAACTCACTCAGCAACGCTGACTTTTATGCATTTTCAGTTGGCAGGTAATTTGTTGCTGAGGATGGCACATGGGGAAACTTACTCGGCGGGGCAAGACTGACATCCATTCTTAATAGAAATCACTGTTGTTTAGTAATGCATTTAAACTATTCTTTTGTAAACTGATTAAACTAAGGTGTATTGCTTAACAACAGTGTTTATAATGAGATGAATGACTTTTGTTAAAATTAATTCCGCTGCTTAAATTTGTAAACTTATAATGTTTTATGTAATTATAACTGTGAATGACCAACTGTGAGGTCTCCAGGAACGGGGCCTTACAAGTTGGTATCAGAGCAAAAGTTTAAGTGAAATGGGTAAATATTTTATAAAGAAACCTAAACTTAAACTGAAAATGGGACAGAAGGAGGGATGTCAGCCCGAGTAGCTACGTGCCATCAGGTATTTCTTTTCTTAAAGTTAATCAGTATTATGTGCGCGTGCTATTTGACTTATGTGTTCTTAGTAGATTTAGATACTGATGTAGTCAGGACAGGAAATGCTTGGGGTATGAAGAGTAAAGTAAGTGGCTAATCACAACTGGCCATTGTAATTAGGGATTTACTATACTTGACATAAACTGAGTTATTACCTTAAATGACTATGTTAGTGTTTGAATCTTATAGCGCTTAGGAAATGGCTGGGAAGAAATCTTCCAAGGCTTCTAGAGGAAGAGGTCGACCGCGTGTGACTAGGAGCAGTGCTAAGGCTCCTGAAACGACTCATGAGAACCCTGAGGTTCATGGTCGGAGTGAGGAGAATGAGAATGCCAGCCTGAACGCCTCAGCTAGGGAGGCGATTGCTGATGAAGTACACCAGGTCACACAGACAGTTTTACCGTCTGTGGTGACTGAAGTCATTAGGGCGGTGAGAAGCGAGGAGAGAAAGGAGAAGGGGAATAGGAAGGGACGAGCGGACAAAGGAAGTACAGGGGAGGAGGAATGACCAGAGCCTGAGAGGTAGTGTCCGACGAGGAAGAGGATGATGCAGTAGGGGTGACGACCAAGGGATGCAGTTATGGGGCATTCCAGAGGTGCAAGCCCCCGACTTTCGATGGAAATGGCAATGTTGCTGCCCTCACCGCTGGGTGAGGGAGATGGAAGCAGTATTGGAAATCAGCGAGTGCCACGAAGATCAGAAGGTGAAGTTCGCCACCCACTCCTTTACTGACTCGACACTATGTTGGTGGGATAATATCGTCCAAGCTGAGGGTTCTAGAGCCATCGGGAAAATACGATGGAAGGAGTTGAAAAAGCTGGTAATCGAGGAGTTTTGTCCTCACCGGGAACTCGACAAGATCAAGAGGGAGTTCCTGCAGCTTGAGGCGGGAACCATGACCCACCAGCAGTACACCACCAAATTCAATGAGATGGTGAGGCTGGTGCCGGATCAGGTGACGCCGATGTCCCGAAAGATTAACCGGTACATTCAGGGACTGCCAGCTGACATTCGTAGGTACTTGATTACTGCTCGACCAAGCACCTTTTGGTCGGCAGTGGATTTGGCTAGGAGGCTCTATGATGAGAGGGAAGTGACGGTGGTAGAGGTGAAGAAAGCCGGTGGTGGTGACTGGAATTGGAATGCGAAGCGGTTCGGGTGTGGTGGTTTTACCCCGAACAACAAGAAGATGAGGACAGATGACCGTAGGATGGGGTCATCAAGCTCAGGACCCAAGAGATATGGCAAGTGCAGGAAGGAGCATACGGGAGAGTGCAGGATGGGGCTCAAAATGTGTTTCGAGTGCGGGAAGCCGGGCCACATCTACAGAGACTGTAAGGCGCTGAGGTGTTATACCTGGGGCGAGGAGGGCCATATGAGCAGGGACTGCAGAAGGCCGAGGGTGGAGAGTTCCGGGGGAAAGAAGACGGTCGGAACTGAAGGGCAAAAGGCGAGCGCCAGAGCTTTCACCATGACCAGGGAGGAGGCTAGGATGGACCCTGATGTTATGTCAGGTACGTTTCTAGTAGATCAAACTCTTGCTTCTTTGTTATTTGATTCTGGTGCTAGTAGGAGTTTTATTTCTGCTACTTTCTGTGCTAAACTGCCTGTTAATAGTAAATCCATTGATGAGCCCTTTGATGTAGAAACTGCTATTGGTAAGTCCACTAGAGTTACTAATGTGATAGAGGACTGCGCCATAGAATTAGAAGGTCATAGGTTTACTGCTAGGTTACATGTGATGCCCCTAGGTGAATTTGATGTGGTACTAGGGATGGATTGGTTAGCAACGTATGAAGAGAATATCGTGTGTCGTAAGAAAATGATTAGACTGACGGCGCCTGACGGAAGTCCGGTGACAATATACGACGATCGGGTTACGACGATTCCGAAAGTGATTTCGATGGCGGTGGCGGGAAAGTCCATGAGGCGTGGATGTAGCGCTTATTTGGCCTACGTGAAAGATGTGGACACGTTAACACCCCAATTGTCCAATGTACCGGTGGTGTGTGACATTCCCGATGTCTTTCCAGAGGACCTATCAGGTGTGCCATCGGATCGCGAAATCGAATTTCAAATTGACTTGATTCCCGGTGCCCAACCTGTGGCTAAGGCACCGTATCGGTTGGCTCCGACCGAGATGAAGGAGTTAACGGAGCAACTGCAAGAGTTGTTCGATAAAGGATTTATGAGGCCGCGTATCTCTCCTTGGGGTGCTCCGGTCTTATTCGTGAAGAAGAAGGACTGTAGCATGAGAATGTGTGTGGACTACCGTGAGTTGAACAAGTTAACGGTAAAGAATCGGTATCCGTTACCGAGGATTGATGACTTGTTCGATCAGCTCCAAGGTGCCAGTTGGTTCTAGAGGATAGATCTTCGATCTGGCTACCATCAGTTGAAGGTGAAGGAGCAAGATATTCCTAAAACAGCTTTTCGCACGCGTTATGGACACTACGAGTTTCTCGTTATGTCCTTTGGTTTAACCAACGCCCCAGCTGCTTTTATGGATTTGATGAATCGAGTGTGCCGGACGATGTTGGATAAATAAGTGATTGTGTTTATCGATGATATCCTTATTTATTCAAGGAGCAAAGAAGAGCATGTCGGTCACACTCGAAAATGTTGGAGACGTTGAGAAAGGAGAAACTGTATGTAAGTTCTGCAACTGTGCTTGTTGGCTATGCGATGTGCAATTTCTGGGTCATGTGGTAAATGCAAAGGGAATCATGGTGGACCCGGCAAAGGTTGAGGCCATGATGCAATGGAAGTCTCCAAAGACGCCATCCGAGATTCGTAGCTTCTTGGGATTGGCAGGCTACTACAGGAGGTTTATTCAAGACTTTTCCAAGATAGCCTCACCTTTGGCAAAATTGACTCACAAGGACGTGATGTTCGTGTAGGGTCGAGAACAGGAGGATGCCTTTGAGGAGTTGAAGACGAGACTAACATAAACTCCTGTCTTGACACTGCCCGAGGGAAATAAAGACTTAGTGGTCTACTCGGATGCATCTTATCCTGGGCTAGGTTGCGTGTTGATGCAACGCGGAAGGGTAATAGCCTATGCATCTCGACAGCTAAAAACCCACGAAGTCAACTATCCCACGCACCATCTAGAACTAGCTGCGGTGGTTTTCACGTTGAAGATTTGGCGGCACTACTTATACGGGACGAAGTGCACCATCTTCACAGACCACAAAAGCTTGAAGTGCTTCTTCAAGCAGAAGGATTTGAACATGTGGCAGAGGCGATGGCTGGAGCTCATAAAGGATTATGATTGCAAAATCCATTACCATCCAGGCAAGGCCAACGTGGTGGCAGATGCCCTTAGCCGAAAGGAAAGGCCCGAGCCGATCCGGGTGAAGGCTTATCAGCTCATTATGACCTCCGACGTGATGACGCAGGTCAAGGAGTTTCAAGACGAGGCTTTGAAACAAGATCGTCTTAACCGCGAAAGGATGAGAGGTCTAGTTACGAAATTGGGTGAGAACATTCTTGGTGTTATGACCCGATTCGGACGAACGTGGATTCCTCAATACGGGGTTCTACGTGGAAAGATTATGGATGAGGCCCATAAGACTCGATACTCCATTCATCCCGGTGCTACCAAGATGTATCACGGTATGAAGAAAGATTACTGGTGGCCGGGTATGAAGCGTGACGTAGCGGAGTATGTGAGTAAATGCCTTACCTGTTTACAGGTGAAGGCGGAACACCAGAAGCCGTACGGGAAAATCCAACCGTTGGATATACCCGAGTGGAAGTGGGAGCACATCACTATGGACTTCATTACGAAGCTACCACGCACCCCGAAAGGGTATGACGCTATATGGGTGGTAGTTGATCGTTTGACGAAGAGTGCTCACTTCCTACCAATCCGGGAGACGTATTCTTCAGAGAGACTCGCGGATCTATTTATCAAGGAAATTATGGCTCGTCATCGTGTGCCGGTGTCTATTGTGTCTGATCACGACACTCGGTTTACATCCAAGTTTTGGAAGAAATTCCATGATGCGATGGGGACGACACTACATATCAGCACGGCTTATCACCCTCAGACGGATGGTCAGTCTGAGAGGACAATCCAGACACTCGAGAACATGCTTCGAGCATGCGTGATCGATTTTGGAGGAAGTTGGGATGACCACCTGCCATTAGCAGAATTTTCATACAACAACAGCTACCATGCCAGTATTGGCATACCTCCGTATAAGATGCTATACGGTCGGAGATGTAGGACGCCCGTATGTTGGGGAGACAGTGGGCAGAAGGAGTTAGGAGGTGTTGAGGTCATCGAGGCTACGACCGAGAAGCTAGAAAGAATCAAAGCCTTCATGAAGGCAGCAAAGGACAGACAAAAGTCGTATGTCGACAAAAGGCGGAGACCAATTGAATTCCACATGGGTGATAGAGTAAGGTTAAAGGTTTCGCCTTGGAAATGAATCATACGCTTCAGAAAGCGGGGCAAGTTAAGCTCGAGGTATATAGGGCCTTTCCGAATCATTGCTCGAGTGGGAGAGGTGGCCTATCGGTTAGAACTACCCGATGAGTTGAGTGGAATTCACCTGACATTCCATGTATCTCCTTTGAGGAAGTGTTTAGCAGAAGAGGATATGGTTGTACCACTGGAAGACATCGAGGTAGACAAGCGACTCAATTACGTGGAGCAACCAGTGGCGATCATTGATCTTAAGGAGAAGAGGTTAAGGAATAAAGTGGTTCCTCTTGTGCGTGTACATTGGAAGCACAGGAAGGGATCCTAGACTACGTGGGGGACTAAAGAAGAGATGAGGCAGCACTACCCTCATCTGTTTGAGGAATAACAGGTTTCGGGGACGAAACCTATATAAGGGGGGTGGACTTGTAACACCTGGATATTTAAAAAGATAATAAATGAATAATAAAAGCTAGAAATGCAAATTTAACCCAAGTTGAGGGGTTAAAAGTATGAAAAGGACAAAAGGTACAAAAAGTTGGTGCAAAAGGTGGGCATGGCCGCCCACCCTCCCTTCACTACCTTTTCATACGGTTTTTAGAGAGAGAAAGAGGAGAACATTCGGGTTTTTGAAGAAGAACAAGAAAAAGCCGGATTTCAAGGTAAGAATTCGAGGGTTTATGTGTTCATGTTGAGTTCTTGTCTCAGTTATGTGCTTATGTATGTTGTATGTTCGATTGTGTGTGTTTTTGGTGGGTTTAGGTGTTCGAACCCCTTTATAGTCGGGTTTGAAGAAGTCTTGCCTGAAAGTTGTCAAAGGTGAGTTCTAGATCCCCTATGTTACATGTTTTAACTGATTTTGGGGCAGGAAATATATGTATGTATGTTTTTATAAAGCTGGGTTTTCACACCCGTATGTATATTTGAATGTATATGTTGGTGGGTGTAATTTTGGGTGCATTTGATGTTTTGGTTATGGTATGTGTATGTTTTAGGATACCTAGAATGTTAGAACTAAGTTTAGAACCTGTTACAATAGAGTTTGGGACTGATTATGAATGTTGTTAGTGTAATCACTGCTCATGCGCCTAGAATTGGCCCATGTGCCCAACAGGTTAAGCTAACTAAGTGTTCCCATGCGCCTAAGATTTCATGCGCCTAAACAGTACCCCATGCGCCTGAAATTTCCTTAGAAAATGTCTAAGTGTAGTTCATGCGCCTGAATAGTGGTTCATACGCCCAGGATTTTTGACCAGGAGCCTAAGTGTTGGGGCTCATGCGCCCCAATAGTGCCCATACGCCTGGACCTCCCATGTGCCCAAGTGATCTCATGCGCCTGAAAGGCTCATGCGCGTAAGTGTTAAACTGTTAAGTGTTTTGATGAAGCGCCTGCATAGTTGAAATGCGCCCAGACAGGGCTCATGCGCCCAAATAGTGTTGGGCGCGAATTAAATGCAGAATTTTCGTGGGAGTTTGTGCATTTAGGGTTTTGACCAATGTGGACTAGGGTTTATTTAATGCTCATGATTATGCTTGATTGTCATTATGACCCCTCTTTATTATTATTGTTATTATTATTATTATTATTTCGGTTATTATTATTATTATTATTATTATTATTATTATTGTTATTATTATTATTATGTTTGTCTTATATTATGTAACTTTA